>JACEGR010004284.1:0-89650 GCA_014170235.1 Listronotus bonariensis
CAAATATCAATAAATCAATAAACGGCATAGTTAATTTTTTTATCATTTTCGTGATTGTGCTCAATTTGTCCATGGAAGTGAGATTTAAATAAATAATTAATAAGGAAATTAAGTATTACAGATAAAAAATGGTGTCGAAAAACGGATAACAGTCACAAATGAGAATCAGTCATAAGTAAATATTGTAGAGAATTGTATTTTATGCCAAAGTTTAAAGTTGGAGCATTAATAAAAAAATATTTTAGTCATTATTTTTACACCACGCCTTTTTTTAATACTCGGCATAAAAAAGCAATTAAAAACAGCTAACCCAAAAATTTGTTCACAAAATAAGTTTCTGCTTACTATCACTAAATATATTTTTTAAATCGTTAGACGCAAAAACAACCTAAAACTTTTTTTTATCTTTGGACAATCCACGAAGGCTGAAAGCCTAAATACCAACGTACCGTGGATGTCTTAAGCAGGGTAAGAGGAAGTTGGTTAACACGGGACTTAAAAACTTGAAGATTTGGGGGGAGGGAAAGACCTCCGCTGGCAGCAGATTCCACAGTCTAGAAACTCTAGGGATAAAAGAACGAACGAAATGGGAAGTTCAGGGCCTGTCCAATTGAACTGTATAGGGATGCACGAGTTTCTCTGTTGGGAGCTGCAAGAGGAGGGACTATACTGGATAATTCGTCGGAGCAGAAGCCGTAAAAGTATCTATAGAAGAGCGATAGATCCCCCACAGCTCGACGATGGGCAAGGGAAGGAAGTCTTTGAGTAAGTAAAGGATCATTAATAAGAGAAACAGCCCTTCTTTGAATGGCATCAAGAATGCTGAGGGTTGTAGGGGATGTCATTCCCCAGACATGAGAACAATATTCCAGAGAGGGTCGAATTTGGGACACATACAAAGTGTATAAATTGGAAGGAGAAAAATACTTTTGGCTCAGAAAAGAAATCCAAGCTTTTTTGAAGCCGCGGTGGCTATAGATACAATGTGTTTATGCCAGTTAAGGTTGACGCCCACAAGGTTAAATGTGTCCCCGCTCTGCAACACCTGACCACTCATTAGCAAAGAATAATTTTTTCGCGACAAGGAACACGATTGTGTTTTGGATGCATTAAATTGAACGAGATTTTTGGCGCCCCAATCCAATATCAAATTGAGATCCTGTGAAAGAGATATCTGTATCGCCCTGCGTTTGCTTTCCAAGTCGGGTTGAGAGATTGATTGGGAACCTGAAAAGTAGAGTGAAGGGTACTATCGCCAGCATAACTATGAATGGGATTGGTTGTGGAAGAAAGAAGGTCGTTGATGTGAAGAAGAAACAAAGTTTGTGCTAGTACTGAACCCTGAGGCACTCCAGCATTAATTTCGTGAAAGCTTGAAGAGTGGCCATAAACAATGACTGATATACGTCGATTAGAAAGATAACTGGAGAGCCAAGAGCAGAGTTTAGTTGGAAGACCGTAGGAGGGAAGTTTATTAAGAAGTGCGTCATGCCAGACTTGGTCGAAAGCTTTAGATATATCAAGAGCAACGATCTGGGACTCACCCAGAAACTTAAGAGACTTGTTCCAGTTGTGTGAAACGAAGGAAAGAAGATCTGCTATAGATCTCTTGTGACGAAATCCGTATTGCCTGTCATGTAAAATTTTATGTTTTTCTAAATACCTAAGAATTTGCGAGTTAATGGATTTCTCCATTACTTTACAAAGCATTGAGAGGAGTGAAATGGGTCTATAGTTGGATGGAAGAGATTTGAATCCTTTCTTGGGAATAGGCTGGACACGTGCAGCTCTCCAGCTGTCTGGAAAAATACCCGTGTCATAAGAAATTTAAAAGAGCCTGGTTAAGATAGGTGCAAGTTCAGGAGCACATTTTTTTAAAACGATTGCTGGTATACCATCTAGCCCAGACGATTTCTTGGTGTTAAGAGAAGAAAGGATACGCTTAATGTGTTTTACCTTAAAAATAATATTGGGCATTTTGTGAGGAACTGGGGAAACAGTTGGAATTGGATGATTAACAGGGGGATGAAGGGTTGAATTGGCAGCAAATTGTTTAGCAAATAGTTCGGCCTTTCCTTTAGATGTAGAAATAATTTCATTTTCCAAAATTAATGGTGGAAAAGAACTGGTACAGAAATTTCCTTTGATATTTTTGGCAAAGGACAGGAAGGATTTGCTGCCATTTGAGCCAGAAAGTACTTTTGTTTTTTATTCGGTTATCAAAGGAGTCAACTAGAATTACCCTAGTTTAAATTTGGACATTAAATACAATTCTTTGAAATATTTTTTTTTACACAATTTTGCTTTATTTTAAAAAATAAAAGGACCTTAACACTGGCATATTTTTACTTTTATTTTTATAACTTACCCTGTATACCATCAATTAAAATAAAATTTTGTATTTTATAATTTTGAAACATGCGACCAGATTTTCCAAAATTACATTAAAAGTCTGCATTAAAATGAAAAAGAGTGGTGCATTTTATCGAAAATCGTCATTTCATTTAACTACTAAGGTCAAAATTTTATATTTTTTAATTTTGGATTTTATTTTATGCTGTTTATGGATACGTCAAAAAAGGTCAGTGGCGTACTTTTTTCTTAATAATTTATTGCGGTGCCCACTGAGACGCCACTGCATCCAATAATACCAAACAATTTAGTCCGAGCTAAATAGGCGCCTTATTACTTTAAATAAATGTACCAATTTTTATTCAAATCGGCCTAAGCATATTAAAAATATTTTGAAAAAACAATTTTTTTCCTTAAATTTTAATGCCCTGTATGGAAGCAACTACGAACATACGTTTATAAGAACTTTTTTTTCTAAAAATAACACAAATCGAACCATGAAGCTTCGTACCGTTGTTAGAAAACACCCCGTATAAATTTACCTGTTTGTTCCGGAATATCAACAATTTTGCCATTATTTATACACAGGACACTTGATCTCTTTACCAACCGAATGTAATTTTCATTGTTGGTCACAAGAACACAAATCTTGCTTTTTAAAAATCCTTTAATACATTTATTGAAAATAAAGTTGCTTACATTATTGTCTAATGAATTTAAACACCCATCCAGTAAATAGATATCACTATCTCTATAAACAGCTCTAGCTAAGCTAATTCTCGCCTGCTGCCCTTTGCTTAAATTAATGCCCTTATCTCCAACGATTGTCTCATCAAGTTTTTTAAACTTGTTGATATCATAGACAAGAGCGCAAACTTTTAATACCTCTTGGTACCTGTTTTCATCGTAGTCTTGTCCAAAAAGTATATTTTGTCGTATGGTAGAGGGAAATAGCCATGGTTCTTCTGGGGCATACGACAAAGTGCCGTTTATATCTATTTTACCATTAGAAATAGGATATTCTTGGAGAATTGTTTTAAGCAAGATGCTTTTGCCGCCACCTGTATTGCCAGTTATCAAAAGTAAGCCTTTATCTAAGTTTAAAGATATTGAATTTAATATTTCTTGGCATCGAATTTTAATAGTAACGTTAGTAAGGTTTATCCTGCATTTTTCTGTTTGTAATTTCTTGTTATTGCTCTTTGGAAGTTCTTCAGCAACTACAACCAAATATTTTTAAAATAAAACACCAAAGAATCTGCAAATTGTTTCAAATAATATAAGGACAACTAAAAATTTAAACTATATTGAGAGTATCTCCTAATAACATGTATATATATAGGCTCATTTTGAGACAAAAACGTCAAATGAACATGTTTCCGTAACGAAGCGACTTCTTGAACCCTGATGATGATTTAAAAATAAATCGAAACGTCGGCAATAAGAAAGTTAGTTTCTTTTAGAATGCAGTGAGAATATTAAAGTCGTCCCCCCCTTTATCTTTTAAATGGGACAAGGTATCGAGATCGGGTAAAATTTGGGTGTAAGTTTGCTACTTAAACCACTTTTTGGCATAAAAATGATTCCGGTAATGTGGTCTAGTGTCATGGGGGCACTAGTAACTTTTTATTTTCAAATGTAAAGGGGGTCAGGTGACATCTCTTTTAAAGGTCTTTTGATTCTCTATTCATCGTCGTTTTATTTTTAAAAATTTGCCCATTGGTTTTAGAGTTACAAGTGTTTGTAGTTTAGCTTCAATTTGTACAGTACATAGAGTGAGGTTTTAAAAAGTTCTTTCTTTTTATAACTTTTGAATAGGACAACATATCGAAATCGAAAGAATTTGTGTAAAAGGGTGTCACTTAAACTACCTTTGGCATAAAAGTGATTCCGGTCACTCGGCCTAGTGTCAAGGGGGCCCAAGCAACTTTTTCTTTGAAATAAAAAAGGGTATCATGTAGCACCTCATTTTAAAGGCCCTCTTATTACCTACTTAGCGTCACTTTGTTTTTTTAAAATCAGTCCAGCCGTTCCAAAATTACAAGCCAATGCCATTAAAACCGCATTGTTTTTACACTATTTAAGTCAAATTTCAAACAGTTCTAAGTCTGGACTGGCTAGACCGATTTTCAAAAACGAAGTATCGTTAAATGGAGAAGTAAAGAGCTTTTCAAACGAGGTGCTACAAGACACCCCTCTCCATTAAAAAAATTGCTGGTGTCCCCTTGGTACTACGTCACGTGACAGAAATTATTTTTATGCTACAAAGTAATTTTAGTTTAAGTGACACCCTTTTACCCAAAATTTACTCGACCTCGACATCCTGTCTCATTCATAAGATAAAGGGGGAGGGGGGAGGACTTTTAATCACTGTATAACGACCTCTATTCCAAGGAAAATGCCTTTTTTAAAACATATAGGTTTATACTGAAATTATAAAGAAAGTAAAATTTTATTTAAACTGTAGTTTAAAAAAAACCTTAAACTATATCTTGAAAAAATATGTTTTATTTTAAATATGGATCTAAAAATAACTTTCTTAAATATTACCATATAATTAGGAAACACTCGGTATATCATGATATACCGAGTGTTTCCTAATTATATGGTAATATTTAAGAAAGTTATTTTTAGATCCATATTTAAAATAAAACATATTTTTCAAGATATAGTTTAAGGTTTTTTTTTAAACTACAGTTTAAATAAAATTTTACTTTCTTTATAATTTCAGTATAAACCTATATGTTTTAAAAAAGGCATTTTCCTTGGAATAGAGGTCGTTATACAGTGATTAAAAGTCCTCCCCCCTCCCCCTTTATCTTATGAATGAGACAGGATGTCGAGGTCGAGTAAATTTTGGGTAAAAGGGTGTCACTTAAACTAAAATTACTTTGTAGCATAAAAATAATTTCTGTCACGTGACGTAGTACCAAGGGGACACCAGCAATTTTTTTAATGGAGAGGGGTGTCTTGTAGCACCTCGTTTGAAAAGCTCTTTACTTCTCCATTTAACGATACTTCGTTTTTGAAAATCGGTCTAGCCAGTCCAGACTTAGAACTGTTTGAAATTTGACTTAAATAGTGTAAAAACAATGCGGTTTTAATGGCATTGGCTTGTAATTTTGGAACGGCTGGACTGATTTTAAAAAAACAAAGTGACGCTAAGTAGGTAATAAGAGGGCCTTTAAAATGAGGTGCTACATGATACCCTTCTTTATTTCAAAGAAAAAGTTGCTTGGGCCCCCTTGACACTAGGCCGAGTGACCGGAATCACTTTTATGCCAAAGGTAGTTTAAGTGACACCCTTTTACACAAATTCTTTTCGATTTCGATATGTTGTCCTATTCAAAAGTTATAAAAGAAAGAACTTTTTAAAACCTCACTCTATGTACTGTACAAATTGAAGCTAAACTACAAACACTTGTAACTCTAAAACCAATGGGCAAATTTTTAAAAATAAAACGACGATGAATAGAGAATCAAAAGACCTTTAAAAGAGATGTCACCTGACCCCCTTTACATTTGAAAATAAAAAGTTACTAGTGCCCCCATGACACTAGACCACATTACCGGAATCATTTTTATGCCAAAAAGTGGTTTAAGTAGCAAACTTACACCCAAATTTTACCCGATCTCGATACCTTGTCCCATTTAAAAGATAAAGGGGGGGACGACTTTAATATTCTCACTGCATTCTAAAAGAAACTAACTTTCTTATTGCCGACGTTTCGATTTATTTTTAAATCATCATCAGGGTTCAAGAAGTCGCTTCGTTACGGAAACATGTTCATTTGACGTTTTTGTCTCAAAATGAGCCTATATATATACATGTTATTAGGAGATACTCTCAATATAGTTTAAATTTTTAGTTGTCCTTATATTATTTGAAACAATTTGCAGATTCTTTGGTGTTTTATTTTAAAAATATTTGGTTGTAGTTGCTGAAGAACTTCCAAAGAGCAATAACAAGAAATTACAAACAGAAAAATGCAGGATAAACCTTACTAACGTTACTATTAAAATTCGATGCCAAGAAATATTAAATTCAATATCTTTAAACTTAGATAAAGGCTTACTTTTGATAACTGGCAATACAGGTGGCGGCAAAAGCATCTTGCTTAAAACAATTCTCCAAGAATATCCTATTTCTAATGGTAAAATAGATATAAACGGCACTTTGTCGTATGCCCCAGAAGAACCATGGCTATTTCCCTCTACCATACGACAAAATATACTTTTTGGACAAGACTACGATGAAAACAGGTACCAAGAGGTATTAAAAGTTTGCGCTCTTGTCTATGATATCAACAAGTTTAAAAAACTTGATGAGACAATCGTTGGAGATAAGGGCATTAATTTAAGCAAAGGGCAGCAGGCGAGAATTAGCTTAGCTAGAGCTGTTTATAGAGATAGTGATATCTATTTACTGGATGGGTGTTTAAATTCATTAGACAATAATGTAAGCAACTTTATTTTCAATAAATGTATTAAAGGATTTTTAAAAAGCAAGATTTGTGTTCTTGTGACCAACAATGAAAATTACATTCGGTTGGTAAAGAGATCAAGTGTCCTGTGTATAAATAATGGCAAAATTGTTGATATTCCGGAACAAACAGGTAAATTTATACGGGGTGTTTTCTAACAACGGTACGAAGCTTCATGGTTCGATTTGTGTTATTTTTAGAAAAAAAGTTCTTATAAACGTATGTTCGTAGTTGCTTCCATACAGGGCATTAAAATTTAAGGAAAAAAATTGTTTTTTCAAAATATTTTTAATATGCTTAGGCCGATTTGAATAAAAATTGGTACATTTATTTAAAGTAATAAGGCGCCTATTTAGCTCGGACTAAATTGTTTGGTATTATTGGATGCAGTGGCGTCTCAGTGGGCACCGCAATAAATTATTAAGAAAAAAGTACGCCACTGACCTTTTTTGACGTATCCATAAACAGCATAAAATAAAATCCAAAATTAAAAAATATAAAATTTTGACCTTAGTAGTTAAATGAAATGACGATTTTCGATAAAATGCACCACTCTTTTTCATTTTAATGCAGACTTTTAATGTAATTTTGGAAAATCTGGTCGCATGTTTCAAAATTATAAAATACAAAATTTTATTTTAATTGATGGTATACAGGGTAAGTTATAAAAATAAAAGTAAAAATATGCCAGTGTTAAGGTCCTTTTATTTTTTAAAATAAAGCAAAATTGTGTAAAAAAAATATTTCAAAGAATTGTATTTAATGTCCAAATTTAAACTAGGGTAATTCTAGTTGACTCCTTTGATAACCGAATAAAAAACAAAGTACTTTCTGGCTCAAATGGCAGCAAATCCTTCCTGTCCTTTGCCAAAAATATCAAAGGAAATTTCTGTACCAGTTCTTTTCCACCATTAATTTTGGAAAATGAAATTATTTCTACATCTAAAGGAAAGGCCGAACTATTTGCTAAACAATTTGCTGCCAATTCAACCCTTCATCCCCCTGTTAATCATCCAATTCCAACTGTTTCCCAGTTCCTCACAAAATGCCCAATATTATTTTTAAGGTAAAACACATTAAGCGTATCCTTTCTTCTCTTAACACCAAGAAATCGTCTGGGCTAGATGGTATACCAGCAATCGTTTTAAAAAAATGTGCTCCTGAACTTGCACCTATCTTAACCAGGCTCTTTTAAATTTCTTATGACACGGGTATTTTTCCAGACAGCTGGAGAGCTGCACGTGTCCAGCCTATTCCCAAGAAAGGATTCAAATCTCTTCCATCCAACTATAGACCCATTTCACTCCTCTCAATGCTTTGTAAAGTAATGGAGAAATCCATTAACTCGCAAATTCTTAGGTATTTAGAAAAACATAAAATTTTACATGACAGGCAATACGGATTTCGTCACAAGAGATCTATAGCAGATCTTCTTTCCTTCGTTTCACACAACTGGAACAAGTCTCTTAAGTTTCTGGGTGAGTCCCAGATCGTTGCTCTTGATATATCTAAAGCTTTCGACCAAGTCTGGCATGACGCACTTCTTAATAAACTTCCCTCCTACGGTCTTCCAACTAAACTCTGCTCTTGGCTCTCCAGTTATCTTTCTAATCGACGTATATCAGTCATTGTTTATGGCCACTCTTCAAGCTTTCACGAAATTAATGCTGGAGTGCCTCAGGGTTCAGTACTAGCACAAACTTTGTTTCTTCTTCACATCAACGACCTTCTTTCTTCCACAACCAATCCCATTCATAGTTATGCTGGCGATAGTACCCTTCACTCTACTTTTCAGGTTCCCAATCAATCTCTCAACCCGACTTGGAAAGCAAACGCAGGGCGATACAGATATCTCTTTCACAGGATCTCAATTTGATATTGGATTGGGGCGCCAAAAATCTCGTTCAATTTAATGCATCCAAAACACAATCGTGTTCCTTGTCGCGAAAAAAATTATTCTTTGCTAATGAGTGGTCAGGTGTTGCAGAGCGGGGACACATTTAACCTTGTGGGCGTCAACCTTAACTGGCATAAACACATTGTATCTATAGCCACCGCGGCTTCAAAAAAGCTTGGATTTCTTTTCTGAGCCAAAAAGTATTTTTCTCCTTCCAATTTATACACTTTGTATGTGTCCCAAATTCGACCCTCTCTGGAATATTGTTCTCATGTCTGGGGAATGACATCCCCTACAACCCTCAGCATTCTTGATGCCATTCAAAGAAGGGCTGTTTCTCTTATTAATGATCCTTTACTTACTCAAAGACTTCCTTCCCTTGCCCATCGTCGAGCTGTGGGGGATCTATCGCTCTTCTATAGATACTTTTACGGCTTCTGCTCCGACGAATTATCCAGTATAGTCCCTCCTCTTGCAGCTCCCAACAGAGAAACTCGTGCATCCCTATACAGTTCAATTGGACAGGCCCTGAACTTCCCATTTCGTTCGTTCTTTTATCCCTAGAGTTTCTAGACTGTGGAATCTGCTGCCAGCGGAGGTCTTTCCCTCCCCCAAATCTTCAAGTTTTTAAGTCCCGTGTTAACCAACTTCCTCTTACCCTGCTTAAGACATCCACGGTACGTTGGTATTTAGGCTTTCAGCCTTCGTGGATTGTCCAAAGATAAAAAAAAGTTTTAGGTTGTTTTTTGCGTCTAACGATTTAAAAATATATTTAGTGATAGT
Source organism: Listronotus bonariensis (assembly GCA_014170235.1). Classification (NCBI taxonomy): domain Eukaryota; kingdom Metazoa; phylum Arthropoda; class Insecta; order Coleoptera; family Curculionidae; genus Listronotus; species Listronotus bonariensis. The sequence continues at coordinate 9,517 of JACEGR010004284.1, forward strand.
AAGCAGAAACTTATTTTGTGAACAAATTTTTGGGTTAGCTGTTTTTAATTGCTTTTTTATGCCGAGTATTAAAAAAAGGCGTGGTGTAAAAATAATGACTAAAATATTTTTTTATTAATGCTCCAACTTTAAACTTTGGCATAAAATACAATTCTCTACAATATTTACTTATGACTGATTCTCATTTGTGACTGTTATCCGTTTTTCGACACCATTTTTTATCTGTAATACTTAATTTCCTTATTAATTATTTATTTAAATCTCACTTCCATGGACAAATTGAGCACAATCACGAAAATGATAAAAAAATTAACTATGCCGTTTATTGATTTATTGATATTTGTCACTCACTAAAAAAATAAAAAATATGAAAATTAAATATTAAAAATTAAAAGAATAGTGATTTGTGTAAAAAATTTAAATCACCCTTATACATTTTTGCCCTTGAGATAACCAGGTGACCAGTTTTTCCAAAATGCCATTTTAAAATTCAAAAATATTTCATTTGTTCTCTCATAACACCTATCTTAGGATACACTGTATTCAAAATTTGATAGGGACCCGGTTTTCTTTTAAAAATATTTTTGACTTGTTATTCTGAAGCCACCATATCTGCCTGTTTATCCAGCTATAATTGCTTTAAAGCCAATTTAAAGTCAGCCATCCGGTATATTGACATTTATTATCATATTATGAGTATGTAATTTTATAGAAATAAAATCTGCAAAACAAATAATTGAAAAGATGATAGATCATACCGAAGAATATGAAAATACTTTGGAAATCCCAACTGATAAACAACAAAATCTGAATACCTTGTCAGCTGAAAATCAAGAAAACGATAAAGAAATTGAAAATCTTTATCATGAAGAAAATAGGGAGGGAAAAGTTTTATGGAGTACCTATTCTCGATACTACAGATTTTTGGGAGGAATATTCGTCTGTTTATATCTTTTGCTTGTGTTTTCAGCTGCACAATTTTGTACATCCGCTGCATCTAAACTTATAAGCAATTGGTAAGCTTGCCAATTTAGTTTTTTAATAATTTCGAATTTTATCTAGAGTTAAAAATGTATCTATTTAAATTGGTACTTTTCTAAGGGGGTCGTTTAGGTCAAAATAAGACTTTTTCCCATAAACATATGTCATAATAGACACTCCCTTTGAGCTGTCTCCTGTTTTTAAGAAAATTAAAATTTCCACAATGATAAAAACACAGTTTGATCATTTAATACAAAATTAATTAAATAATGATAATAAACATTACTAAATTAAGCGGTCAGATCCTACTACCTTAAGATTTTTTAACAATTTTTAAATATTTGCATTTGCCCCCTTTTACTAAAGGCGATTTTTTCAAAAACTATTTGTAATGAATTTTAGTGTTACATTTGTATATGTATATGCTACAAAAAAGGTTTTATTTTTGCAGGGTTAATTTGGAATCCAGGATTACAGAAATGATAAATAAAAATGAAACTAATTCAACAGATTATAAGAACGCGTTGAACAGTCGCAATCAATATTTAACAATCTATACAGCCCTTATAACAGTTGGAATGGTATTGTTTATTCTAAAAGGTTGTTCAACATTCTATTTTTGTTTAAATGCAGCAAAAAAGCTGCACCATGCTATGGTTGTAGCTATGTTGAATTGTTACATGTATTTTTTGATGATCATTTTATTGGAAATATCATTAATAGGTTGTCCAAGGATTTTTATACTATTGACGAATACATGCCATTTTTGGTTTTTGATTGTTCAAGGGTAAGTAAAATAAAGGTACCATCGTTCTTAAAAAACTGGGACATTAAAATCCAAGTAAAAAGTGTTTCCTGGTCTATAAGAAATTTGTTTTTCCTTATATTTGGAAATTTTTTGACATGACTGTTGCAAAATTACATTGCTTTGGCATCATTAAACTGTTATATTCTAATAGATCAGGAGATAAAACTGGATTTTGTTGTCCCAGTTATTTTTGGGCACGATGTACGTGTGAACTTTTTACATCATCATAACTTACGAAGGCATTACGTTGGTAGAGCTGGGACCAGATTTTATTCATTCTAAAAGGGTTGCTGCAAAGTATCTAATGTAAACAAACCCTTTTGTAAATAATGATTTATTGCATCAATAAATAGCATACCCAACGAGTTTATAATTTTTTAGACACGGGTCAGCTTTAATAGCAGGACAGAGACGAAATAAAATTATGTTTTTTAAGTACGTGATACGTGTTTTAGCAATGTTTTTTTATTTATCTAAAAAGTATGTAATCAGGCTCTGTCAGAGGCTATGTGCTTTCGAAAAGGTTTTATCTATTACCTAACAGGGGTAATGGAAATCTAAAACGTTATTCTAAACCCTATACTTGAAAAAAATATAGCAAGACAAAAAAAAATCTTATTTTTTTTTCAGTCGTTTTTAGTTCCGTTGGAGTTATTGTTTTACTGTCGACAGTGAACTGGGGATTTATTATACTGATCGTCCTACTGTTTGTAACACTATTTTTCCTTTTACGATTCTACTTGCCTACTGGAAGAAGTTTAAGAAGATTGGAAGCAGCAAGTAAGAATCTTTAATTGAAATTATAAAACTTCTCGTTATTTTTACAAGTAAACAAAGGTAGCTAATGTATAATTCATAGGTGTGCGATACTGCAAAATTTACGGTTTCCCTAAATTTGGGGAATTGTACACAATTTGGCAACACCAAAGTGGGGTAAATCTAGGTATAAAAAGTCTGAATCCTTAAAAATTAAAAAAACAGATAAGCTGGACAAAATTTCCTACTCTATGACTCAATATACAGGGTGTCCAAATTCTATTTATACACCAAATTACTTTGCTCCAGTACAAGATACAAAAATAAACTTAACTTAAAAAATGTTTATTCGGATAAACTGTTTTTGGTTATAGTACTAGTTATTATACAAGGTTTCTCAAAAACATTATTTTTATTGGCAAGTAGGTTTTTAAATGGAATACCCCATATATTTTAACAAATTTTGACTCTGTAATATATTATACATCAAAAACATATAACAATTACAGCTGGTTTTTGAGATATCAGCAGTATGTTGATATACTCATTAACAATTAAAAGTAAAGAAAGAAAAAATAATATTTTGGTTTTAATTATTTTAAAATAATTCTGTCACTGTCAGAGTGTCAAATAATAACAACTAACTAATTACCTTCCATTGTAAGAACTAGTAATAGGTATGTCACCAATTTAGTTTATTTTATACACATGTTCTCCCCGTGGCCTAGTGGACAGAGCTTTGATCTTCGAAGCCAGAGGTCGGCGGTTCGATTCCCAGCGGGGAGACATATTTAGGTAGTAGTTATTTAAAAATAACGACCTTCGTGGGATGTCAAAAAGATAAAAAAAAATTGCATTAAAAAACAACATTACCTTAGTTATGGCGGGTTTTTAAGTTAGGTTAGTAAATATGTATCTAAAATAAACTAAAGAACTGACTTACCTATTAGTAGTTCTTACAATAAAAGGTAATTCATTACATGTAATTATATTATTTGTTACTCTGACGGTGACAGAAGTATTTAAAAATAATTAGAGTCAAAATATATATTTTTTTCTACACTTTTAGAAGTTATTAAGTATGTATATCAGAATACTGCTAATATCTGAAAAAACAGCATTAATATGTGTTATATATTTTTGATGCACAATTTATTGTAGAGTCAAAATTTGTTGTGTTCCATTTAAAAAACCTACTTACCAATGAAAATCATGTTTTAAAGACACCTTGTATATTAACTAGTAATATCACCAAAAGATTTTATTGTGAGTAATTTGGTGTATAAATAGAGTTGGGACACCCTGTATGTACGTGGTGAAAAATTTTGGTTTTTAAATTCGCTATCTCTTCCGAGTACAGTCATTGTTATAACATAAGTGGTATCAAATTTGGTAAGTTTTTAAATTTTTAAAATTATGTCTCCATAAGTTGCTGAGATATAATACACTGCAGTTTTAGCAGAAGTACGTTAGCGCCTAAATATCTTTAAAACCGCTAAAGCTGTGTTTACAAAATTTTATATTTGGGAGTTTTAAGGTATTCCCAGAGTTTCTTATGAGAATGGGTTTAGACCTAAGCAAGACCGGATAGCTTTTGTCAGGGACGTGAGGGTGTGAGAATTAAGATTTCGGTTGGCAGTTCTGTTCAAAGTTGGTAGCATTATCAGCTGATGACAGAGTCGTGCCTTGTCGAAGATTTGTTTGATAAAAACGGTGGAAATTTGCCATTTTCATTTTGGTTGTATATTTTGCAAGGATGTCCAGTTGTTAATGTTTTTGGTTAGTTTAGAGACTTCACATATTATTGGTTCGGACTCGTTTTATTTTAGAGATTTTGATAGTGTTTAGTCGAATAGTTTTCAGTCATTCGTGTTTTTATATACATATGATACAGATGAGTGCTAATTAATGGTACACAGAAAAACCACAGATTTCTTATGCGAAAATACCCATTTAGGATTTAAACAAACATACCTATATCCAAAAGTTAATGATAAGGAAGATACGGGATGTTAAAGAGATATACATATTTTTTATTCATGTATTTCGATAATCTTGATATGTTTTAAACATTTTAATAAAACTCGGTATCCAGGAGTTTTTAAATATCAGCTATTTATATCTGCGCAGTTGTAATTATAGCTAATACGATGTTATTGAAAGTATATACATACTTTCGGGTGCACTGAACAACTAAAACGTGATCAGTTTTGGCAGCTGGCGGTGTGATCAACGGTTGTCAAGACTGATTCTTACTAAGTATACCTTTTTTGTGCAGAAAGCATAGAGAAGCTTACTAGTTTATATACATACAGAGTAGTAACACAAAATTGGGTTGATTTAGAGAATTTTAAATAGTGTACCCATCGCCCTCTAGTCTACACACAAAAATTAATATTCGATCTGAAAAGCTAATGTTTAAAAACCCCTAGATACCGTTTTATTAAGATATTTAAAAAAGGGGAACAATTATCAAAAATAAATTTACTTTTTCTTTTTACTATGACCCCCCGTATCTTCCTTATTATAAACTTTTGAAAATTAGGTATGTTTGGTTAAATCTAAATATTTTGGCATAAGGAATCTGTGGTTTTTCTGTGTACCATTCATTAGCGGACACCCTGTATACAAAATTTTTAAAATGGTTTTGACTTACGGAATCATGGAAAATGTTTTGCTCTGCCAGGTACCTCATCGTCCTGTCGTCCCTTTGATAATTTTTAATTTTCAATATTTAAACCACATTTATGTTTTAGTTTTAAGTTATACCTATTAAAATAATCCAATAAATTTTGTTTACAACATACAGTTCTTTTTGTTTTCTCCTTAATTCTACGCCACTGATCTGCCTAAAATCAAACATCAAACAAGCGAAAATGGCCCGACTTGACGTCACAGCCGCGCTAGCCAATATGGCGAATGTCGTGACCTTATCTCATCAATCGACTTTGGGTATTCCTAAATGATTAGTGATATCAGCATCGTTGCCGAATTTTAATAAAATTGCGGTCTTATCATATCTATATGATTACTAGTAAAGACTAAATTTTAAAAATTTAAAATCTTAGTTGGCTAAATAGGACACTCTCTTTAAAATACCAAAAATATTACGTTTGGTGCAAAACTTGAAAATCTGACAACAATGACAATATCACTGCTCAATTCTATTTATTCCGAAACCTTTAAAAACGCATGATCTCAACTTTTTATCCAGAATATAGTGTTGTCATATCTTAGCAGCTAGTAAATATGATTTTTTTAAATTTGTGGGTTTTTTTTTAATTTGGCCTGCACAATTTTTGCAATGAAAAGAAAGCCTTAACCTACCTTAAAAAAATTAACAAGATATGTGTAGCACAAAACTAGAAAAACTCCCAATGATGCCGATATTACTTTCTATTAAATCCTTCATGCCCAATACCTTTTAGATACCAAATTTGGTAAATGTAGCTTTAGCGGTTTTAAAGATATTTGAAATTTGCTGTACTTTTTACTAACAACCCACTATAAGAATTTTGTTTATTTTAGCAAGAAGTCCAATAATTGGATATCTTAATTCTACTCTTGAAGGTATATCAATAATAAGAGCTGCCCAACAACAAGATAACCTTAAATTTGAGTTTGATAGACACCAAGACCTATATACGTCAGCATATTATATGAATCAAACAACTACAAGATTTTTTGCGTTTTTAGTTGACATACTAGGAAACCTTTTTATATTGGGAATAACGTACAAATTTATAATGTTTCCTGATGGTAAGTATTAGCATAAAGTAACATACCCACTAGAGTGTCGTTATTGCAAATATAATGTCATTGTACATTATGTCATTTTCTATTCAAATTAGTAAAAGTATACCGGGTATATTAAAAAACAAATAAATTTGTAAAACAATGCACATTTATGAGATATTTTTAAGTACCGAATTTTATTTTGATATTTCAAACAAAGAAAAAGTTATAGGGGTGCGCGACAGGCTGCTAACCGCGGTAATTTAACGTTTTTAAGATTTTTTTATCACTATACAATTAATGAGTGGTTATACAGGGTGGCTCAATTTATTTAAAATGCACTGTATAAAGCTTAATCATTATTTTATTAGGTGGTTTCACCGCCTTAAGTATCGTGATCAATTTTTTAATACCCCGTATATTTTTCAATTTCTGCCTATGTTCATCTTACAAAAACATTATAATTAAACCTTCTTTTCGAATACTGCTTACAAAAATTATTTTTGATGAAAGTAGAATTCTTCTTTTCTGTATTTATTTTTCTAGACACAGGCTATAAGATCGCAGGCGGTTTTTCTCAAATATAAGAAGAACATCGTCGTCTTGCGGTTCTTATTTTATCGATAGAAGCCGACGTTAGGTCGGGTTTTGTATAAAAACTAATAAAAACCGCCGAAAAATAGTTATAGGTAATCTAACCTTAATAATTATTTATTTTGCGTTGTAAACGTTTAGTTTTTGTGGTTTTATTGTTTAATATTGTAGTTTAGTTAATAGCACCCTTTGGAAAACAAATTGGAGTAGTATATCGGGATGAGGACATGAAAATAAAACCATTATAGTATTTATCCTAACGTTTCGTGGCTGGATTGCCACTTTATCAAGGGCCTATAATAAAAACACTCAAAAACACTTTAAAAAAATAGTGTCAGACAGGAAAGGCGAAAAAATACTTACCAGGACGTCATCGTCAGCATTAAAGTCAGCAATTAGATATAACTTAAAATTCCTGAAAAGAGGAATATTATTTATCTGGATTAAGAACAATAAAAAATAAAAATTAGGAAAATGGTATAAAAAATTATTAAGGAATAAAAAATAAAAAGAAAAAAAAGTTATTTATCTATTCGGAATCGAACTCGGGACCTGTCGCTTACGGATCAACACTAGTAACCCTGTAGCTATGAAAGAACTTAAATACATTTTGTAACCCTTTATAATATGCTTTAAGAAATAAGCCGTGATTATGAATTATTTATCTTGTAAGCTTTTTTTCTTTTCCTGGGAATTTTAAAGTTTGTACATGCCTACTTTAATTGGTAATACTTTAATTTTAGTTTTATGAAACGATTAAATTTTTTTTTTCTTGCCACTAAAATACTTCTGGCTTTTCTTTTTCTAAAAGATGTACATACATATTTTTTAACTTATGAAGAGCTTTGACAAAATCTTCGTAGGTGTCAAACGTGTCACCCAGTTAAAAACAATAAAGCAAATAATTATTAAAGCTAGGTTAACTTTAACTAATATTTGGCGGCTTCTCTCAATAAAATAAGTAGAATCCGCCGGTAATAATAAATGAATTAAAATTTTCGGCGATTTTCATATACGTAGATATATTCTTCTTAAAATTGAGCAAAAGCGTCGGCGGTCGTTTAGCCTGTGCCATTTTTTCAAATATTGTTTTTATAAAATCATTATTATTATTTTTCTAATGTTTTTTAATGTCCGCCATCTCGTACATTCAACATTTTGTGTTCTGTAGCATATATATATATATATATATATATATATATATATATATATATATATATATATATATATATATATATATATATATATATATGTATATGTTTTCTCGACCGTACAGTATGAATTTAAAAAAGTATCGGGTGTGCGGTCTGTATGATTAAAAACTCTTTTTTCTTAATATACTCTATATGTCGCCATTGGTTAACAGCTTCTTCAGGAGAGTAAACTACAACACAGATGAAGAAACAAGCACATTACATAAAGTGTATTAAAAAAGTTACTTATACATTTTTTATCTATACACTTTATGTAATGTGCTTGTTTCTTCATCTGTGTTGTAGTTTACTCTCCTGAAGAAGCTGTTAACCAACACAGACCGCACACCCGATAAAACTTTTCTTTATATATATATAGAACAGAACCCAACCCCAACAGAAAGCGGTGTTCGATGATGGTCACTTATCAAACGAGTAACCACGTGTTTCCTTGCTGATTAACTTTTCTTATATGACGAACAACAATTTTAATTACAATCAAGTAATTTTTTAATATTTTCTCTAGGTACCCAGGCAGGAGATGTGGGTCTGGCAATTTCCCAAGCCATGGCCTTATCCAACGTTCTTCAATGGGTTTTTAAACAAATAGCTGAAGTAGAAACCGTCATGACGTCTGTCGAAAGAGTATCAGAATACGCTGATGCTACAGTGGAAAAAGTACTGGAAGAGAACTGGATAACTGGCCTTCCAATGGAAGAATAACCTTTGATCAGGTGACATTAAAATACAAGTCAGATGGTAATACAGTTTTACAAGATATAACTTTTGAAATTGAAGCTAAAAGTAAAGTTGGGATTGTTGGTAGAACTGGAGCAGGCAAATCATCCATAGTCTCTGCACTATTTAGACTGTATGATTATGTTGGAGAAATAAAAATTGACAGTGAAGATATTGGCACACTTCCACTTGATGATTTAAGATCCAAAATAAGTATTATCCCCAAGATCCAATTGTTTTCTCAGGCACGATCAAAGATAATATTGATCCATTACAGACATATTCAGATAATGTGATCTGGAAAGCCTTGAAGATGGTTCACCTTGACCACCTAATTTCAAATTTAAACCAGATCATTACAGATTCATCTATAAATCTTAGTTTAGGGCAGAAACAGTTGCTATGTTTAGCCAGGGCTATAGTACAAAAAAATAAAATAATTGTATTAGATGAAGCAACGGCGAATTTGGATGAGAAAACAGATCAGTTGTTACAAAATATCATACAAAACGGTTTTAAGGATTGTACAATGTAAATAATTGCTCACAAACTAGAATCTATAATGACATGTGATAAAGTACTGGTAGTAGATAATGGAAAAATAGTCGAGTATGGTGAGCCCAAAGATCTTTTAAACCGTAAAGATGGCATTTTGTACAAGCTGTTTAAAGACGAAACTTGTTTAAATAATAAGTAATAAAAATAACTCTCTCATGTTGCTTTTAAAATGCTTATAAAAATCCGTATTAACCTTATTTAAATTAGGCTTACTGTGGTTCCGGAACGTATATACAGGGTATTATCCACTGTTCTGAAAAATAATATGGATGAATACAGCAAAAATGACAATAACCCCCTACGTGGGCACTGCGCAGTCCTCTTGTGAGCATGCGCAGAAAAAAATTACAGACTAGCGGAAAATAAACAACAGGTCCGGGTTTGGAAATTTGGTACACGGGGTTTTTTGGGGCGCTCGTCACAAATCTAAAATTTTTTTGGAAACGTTTTGTTCTCGAGATGTTCATCATCACAGTTAAAATTCAATTTTTAGTTTCACTCTATTCCGCCTTTTTTTTGCACAAAATTCTTGATATAACACTAAATTGGCACACAAAATTTTATAAACATCTTTAAAAAACAAACTTTTTTTTATACGTTTTTTTATTACATTCCAAATATTTTTACCCCTAAAACACTGCAACCATGCATACACCTATGTGTTTAATGGTTTCTGACATGGCGACTTAATTTAAAGCAAACTTTTTATATCAATAAAGAAAGGCTTAAAAGCAATAAGAAAAACATGTTTTAAAAGGGTTTTTTTATGGTTAAATAAAATATTGTGTGCTAATTTAATGTTATATTAGTAATTTAGTTAAAAAAAAGAAAATGTAGTAAAAAAGAGATAGTTTGACCTTGATGACGAATATCTCAAAATCAAGACGTTTCCAAAAACAAAAATCTTTTAGATTCGTGATCAGCGCCCCAAAAAACCCCCGTATACCAAATTAGTCAAAATCGTGGTTGCCGCAACTTTTTAGACAATTACCTAATTTTGTTTCTTGGATATACATATTTAAAAATTTTAGTTTAGTCGTATGTAAATGTTCGTGATCTTTTATTCTGAAAACTTTTGGGGTTAGGGCCAAACTGATCTCATAATTGTAATCAAAATCACAAGAAAAACTTTCCAATTTCTGCAAAACAACACAACACAATTACTCAATATTTGGTTTGGTTTAACAAAACTAAAATACACGAAAGTTAAAAACACAACTGAAAAACGGGAAGACTCACAAAGCACAAATCAAGGGACGAATACCAAATGACTAATAACGATCGACCTTCGATGAGAGGTTAGCTTTGGGCGGCCGACAGCGTCAATTTAACCTGGATTTTACGATCGGGAAATCTCAAATTATCAATTATATTATGTTAAATGTGGCCCTGTCGCTGTTTAGGTAAACATTTTTAGTGTTGCAACCACTATATATTTATTAAAATAATGCAAATTTTGTCAATGTTGCCAACACTATATTGGATTTTAATTGAAAAACACTAACTTTCATGAGAACTGCGCATGTGCAAAGGTCGACAGGGAACGTTTTCTATTAGCTATCCGTTTTATTTTTCAGATCATTGGTATTACCCCATTCTAGTGTCCAAATAATTATATTTCTTATTATATAACGAACTTGTCTAAATTTGGCTAATTAAAAGTTGTATCATGTTATTTTTAAATTTGTACAATGCATTTTATACAGTAAATTCTGATAAATACCCTAAAAATTAATATATTTTTAATTAAAAATACTTAGTTTTAGTGCTTCACATTTTGTGTAAAACTAGTTTAAATATGATAAATATCTTTTAAAATAGATATTTTGTCGCCTATCATCAATATTCATATTTTACCTTTACTATAGTTACTACTTATACCTATAAAAATTCATAAAACACCTGTGTTAATGTTATCTGTATTTTTGTGGTACCTATTTATCAAGGTAGGTACTTGATATAAAATAACAATTTTTTGTTTGTAATCTAATATTTTAACTACATCTAAGGTTATTAATAAAATTTAAATATTGAATAAATACTTTTTAAAACTTAAATATGGGTAATAGCCCAATTAACTTATACTTTCACCTCGGAATCTTACGGAATAAGCTGAATATCTGTATATATGTACCTTTATTTTGCTACAAAAATACTCTCCTAAAAATCCCTTATGATATTGTCTAAGGAATTCGAAATATGACAGGTCAAATGACAAAAAAATCAGTTTTTTGCAAATATCTTGTTTCCTTTACTTTTATATGTTTTATATTTATTATAAAAGTTGTAGAACACAAAATTTTTTACAAATTTGATTCTAAGCATTTTTTGTCATACCAACGGATCCGATAATAGAGGTTTGAAAAGTATGAATAGGCGTTGAAGGTTTGTCTTCAAAAATCAATTATTTATTTGCCTGCAACAAAAGGCATGCTTTATTTAATCAGGATTGGTATGCCGCCATTTTTGTAGCTTGCCGGCAATTCGCCTTCATGTAAAGTTTATTGGCAATTGAGTGTTTATTTAGGGTTGACTTTTTCATGCGTATTGGATGTTGGCATAATATTGCCACCAATTGCCAATGCTTTACCATCAATGCCAATATGAAAAATGTATATTGCCGGCAAATAGTGTTTGTTGGGTACTTTTTAAAAGAGATATGGCCATTTAAATTAAAGCATTTTTGTATTAAATCTTATGAAAAAATCGAGCATATGCGATATTTTTGTCCATGAGTGTATAATAATAGTAGAATGATATTCTGTTTTAATTTGTGTTTTTTTTTTGACATACTTAAGCAATATCGCATATAACAAAATACATAGTGAGCACGGTCATATTGAGTCATTATTATTAAGAAAGTATTTTATGTTTTACTCATCTATTATTGATCTGTAATACCTTAGAAACGGAATATGTTATGGTAGCAATAATACCTGCTATCACACCTAGGGGATTATAAGCGGGCATTATGATAATGCCCGCTTATAATGCCCTAATGCGCTAATATGGAAATTTTATTGCTTATCCAATTTTATTTCTCTCACAATAAAGATCAAGTTTATACAAAAAATAATTTTTTTAAACAAAACTAAAAATTAAACTTTATTTCCAGAATAAAAATTACAATTTTGAAATGTCCCGGAAAATGTAGCTGATCCCACTATAGAATGGTCGGTGTTTTTGTGATGGTAGCAGCGGTGGTAGCACTAACGCTATTTTGTATAGAAGAACAGTCCATTAAAGAATTTTCAATAGTCGATACGGAATTAACCTCGGAATTAACTGAATTGGCAATCATTTTGGTTACTTTGTTTTTGGATGAAATACTTTCTTCTATATATCCTTTAGCTACTGAAGAGCTTTTCCATTTCCCATGTTGTTTTAGCGTTTCAAACGAAGCACCTGCTTCAACAAGTAAAGTTGACGATGTGCGATGCAAACAGTGGCCGGTGTAAGCTTCTGCATTATCCAATTTTAAAAATTTTGCGATCAATTTTGGGGCGCTTCTTATGGTATTCTTTCTAATGGGTTGTACTGTACATCGACCCTTTCTATAGGTAAGAAAGAATCTTCGCTCCTTTATTCCAGCTGGTCTTAATGTTGTGTACTTTTTTATTAAATTTAAAGCGCCTAAATCTTCTTCAATGATAGTAAAACTTTTTGAAGTTGAAGTTTTAGTTTCTGGTACCTTTATAACCAAGACTGTTCCTCTATCTTCAATGTCATCAATAGTCATTTTGACCAACTCATCTCGTCTTAAACCTCCAAAAACACCCATTACCAATATGACTTTGTGTACCAAGTACATATCATCAGGAGCCTTCTTAATAAATTTTAATATTTGTTCTCCTTCCAAAACTTTAGACTTCTTCGGGACGTATCCTTTCGACTTAACTTTTAAAAAACGGGCTTTACTGGACTATAATGCCCATCAGGTCGAAATCTAGCCCTCGGGCTATTTCGACCTTCAGGGCCTTATAGTCCTAGTAACACCCTTGATACATAAATAGCTATTATGCCAATTGTTCTAGGGTATCTGGCACCGTGGTGCAAAAAATTATTTGCCGCTCTTGGAACAAAAATCAATTTGGGGTTTAAAAATGTTGGAGAGCAAAAAAAAAGGTCCTCCTTTTAATTTCCTAAATTTTTATACAATATACTCTTTACTGTTTTACTCTTCTTTCCCTTATTTTTGTCCCCACTTCTTAATTGCTCTCTCTTCCGAATTTCAAAAATTTCATTCCTCTTGCCTCCGTCCGCACTTTCTTTTATATTTTCCGTTACAGCACTTGCACCATCCGCTAGGCACGGCCCTGAGAAGACACTTATAACAATACAATTTATTGTTAATTTTTGATAAACATTCACTGGTCTAGATAACGGGGGGGATAAAGGGGTAATTATCCCAACCCTTGGAATATTAAAAAACGTTTAAAAAGTTTGTGAGTTAGAGACCTTTTTCTTGAGTTTTTGGTTGCTCCATGCGTAGTAAAACTTAGTAGAACATATTTTGGTTAGAAGAATCTTAGTAAGTAGGTGTTTTAAAGGTCTTTTTTTGATCTCCCAAAATTTTTTGGTTGATTTTGGATTTTGTCATACAAAACGACGGTTAAATATACTTCCTACCTTCCAATACCCCCACCCCCTTCTCCCGGAAAATTAAATTATCTACGCCACTGTAAACATCTGTACAAAAAATTGTGACGACATTCAGGTCTTTTACAACAATATTTATTGAATTATAATGGTGACACATGCAATATTGCTTTAGAATATAAAAAATAAAGAGGGTTTTTAAAATTAGTATCTAATAGGTTTAATTTTTATACATTTTTAAAAAGTAACCACTTTTTATTGATAAAATTTTATTGGGATAAGGAAATTTAAATAAATTTTTTATTTTTTTGTAATTTTTGTTTAATTTTTTCCTGAACATGGATTTGGTGTTATTACATGTTAAGCCGCGTTCAGACTTGCAACAATTCTCCGCGCCGCATTGGATAAGAATTGTACGAAAATTTGTTCTCACGAATTGTACAAATCAATTCTTACGAATTTAAGATGAGTGTGTGGTTACACTGGACTGGGCTTATTAACAGTACGACCAAATATGAATATGGAGTATAAATGTAAATATCACTTTTGTTTTAATCTTAAAACGACAGAAAACCCTATTCGGCATTTACCAAACATAAAAACAAATTTGTTTTATAAAATAAATTTTAAATAAATATTAAAAACAGAAATATTTACCTTCTACTTTATATCAACTGCTATTTTTTTCCATAATTTCTTTGTTTAACTCTCTGTTATGGGATATTGTTTGCTTCTTTGATCCCATAAAGATCTTTTTCGTACTAAAGCTATTAGTACAATCGCAATCCATCATGTTCTCCTTAAACCTCAAAATACAATTAACAAAACGCAAGTTATTCGTACGAATACCTATCAAAAAACAAAATATTTTGGTTGTATTTAAAACACGTACGAACTCGTACGAATTCGTAACAATTGATCGTAAGCGGTACTCTTGTTATTTAGCATAGGCCTTCGTGGAATGTCAGAGATAAAAAAACATTTTAAATAAATAAAAAAATTTGTGCCATTTTTTTAACTTTTGTTCTTTACGGTATATTGGTCTTTAGGCATGACTGCTAACAGCCAGTAAATGAAAAGAAACCGAAATTTTTATGTTTAATAATATTATTGTTATTTGCGGCAACGCGACTTCGCTATGTGACCTATACTTTTTCTGTCAAAACGTGTCCTCAACGAATTTTTTTATCTTGGACAAACCACGAAGGCTAAAAGCCTAAATACTAACGTACCGTGGGTGTCTTAAGCGAGGTAAGAGGGAGTTTGTTGACACGGGACTTAAATATTTGAAGATTTGGGGGGGAAGGAAAGACCTCCGCGGGCAGCAGGTTCCGCAATCTAGAAACTCTAGGGATAAAAGAACGAACAAAGTGGGAAGTTCGGGGCCTGTCCAGTTGGACCGTATAGGGATGCATACGCGCAGAACCACGAGTTTCTCTGTTGGGAACCGTGAGTGGAGAGAACTATACTGGACAATTCTTCAGAGCAGAAGCCATGGAAGTACCTATAAAAAAGCGATAAATCCCCAACAGCCCGACGATGAGCAAGAGAGGAAGCCTTTCTGTAAGTGAAGGATCATTAATGAGACGAATAGCTCTTCTTCTTTTTGAATGAACTCACGAATGCTTGGGGTTGCGGGGACGCCACGCCCCAGATATGAGAACAATATTCCAGGGGAGGTCCGGATTTGGGACACATATAAAGTGTGTATAAATTAGAAGGGGAAAAATACTTTTGGCTCGAGTTAGAAATCCAAGCTTTTTGAAGCTGCCGTGGCTGCAGATACAATGTAGGTTTGTGCCAGCTAGGGTTACTTTCAATTGTGACGCCCACAAGATTTAAGGTGTCTTTTGCTCTGTAAAACTTGGCCGCTCATAAGTAGAGGATGAGTATTTGGTGACTCTTTTCGCGACAAGGAACATGATTGTGTTTTGAATGCGTTAAACTGGACGAGTTTTTTAAGGCGCCCCAATCCAATATTAGATTAAGATCCTGGGAAAGGGATATCTGCATCGCTCCGCGTTTGTCTTCCAAGTCAGTGTTTAGTGATGGGCTTAGGAACCTGAAAACTGGAGGATGGGTACCATCGTCGGCGAAACTATGAATGGAATTAGTTGTGGACGAGAGAAGGTCAAGCTGGATGTGAAGAAGAAGAATGTGCCAAAACTGAGCCCTGAGGGACTCCAGCATTTACTTGGTGAAAGCTTGAAGAATGGCCGTAATTTAAACTGGCTATGATTAATTTTTATATTGTAAAAACAAACACACACGCCTGATGAATAAAATTGCCAATGGACTGATAAGAGAAGTAATCACTACCGTAATTTCAAAACAATACCTTTACAATTAAAAGATATGCTTTTATCTTATTAAGTGGTTGGTTTCCACTTAACTATCCTTAGTTTTTAGGCAAATATGTCACAGAAATAGTCCTCTTTTATTACTAAAAATTTAGTGGCAAAATGGACCAAGGTACTTCAAGCAATGATGCAATTAATCCTAGGGAGACCGCGGGCCTTTTTGTCAATAATTACTTTTTTGTAAGTACCCCTTATTAAATTTTAAAACTACCTGGAATTATACAACAACAAATCGACAGCAGGTTCCCCTTCATTTTTTCATTTTATCTGATATATGTACCAGGTGTCAAGTTAAAAGTTTACATCCCTTTAATTATTTTATTTTTGTTGTACAAAAATAAATAAAAATGTTAGCTTATCTGGTTAATTTTACAGTTTTAAAAAGTTACCGGATTTTTATTTTTTTTAAGGCGTACAAGGTAGAGTAAACATCAAAAGGTAAAAGTCACAAGCGTCATACAAATAAGAATGGAAATAAACTATTTCGGTCTAAAAGCATCGTTTAAATAGTGTGCGAGTAACAAAAGGGAAATAATTATTGAAAGTGAGACAGAACGAATAGCCGCGTGGCTTTTTTACTATTGACGTTTACTCTATAAGGTACGATAAAATGTACATTTTTTCATTATTTTAACGAAGATCTTTTTACCAGTAATAGATTATACAGGCTGTTCCGTTTAAAAAACTCATACATTTTGCCGCACCTTATACACTTTTGGAGAAAATTAAACTCTTATTTCTGATTTAAATATCACAGATTAGATATACAAACTGATATTTTTATTTATATCACAACTTAGTTTTACATATTACAACTTACTTTTTTTGTTGTTAAAATAAGGCAATAACCCTTTGATGCATATATCTTTTGCTAACAAAACCCTTTTTTTCAAGGGATTGTCAAGGATAAATATTTTATTAACAATTTAAGGTTAAATGTATGTTAAAAATTAATTTTTAAATGGAATAATGCCATTTTTTAAATTTTGTTGCTTCCTGTAATCAGTCATCACATAATACGTTATATTAACCAAATATTTTGGGATTTTTATTTTACATGATCCAGTCTAAATAATATATCGTGCCCACTGAAAGGCAGTATTGTTTAAAGGAGTTCTTAGCATATTAGTGTTTTTTTTTAACTGCCTGACTGTATTTTATTTAATTTATTTTATCCACGACCGTTAAAAAATTGCTGTTTTTTTATTTTTCAACATGAAATTAAAGTACTTCATTCTAGTACACTACATAAAGTGGTAAAAAAGTAACTTTTTTAACACTTCGAAGCTTTTTGTCACACTTTGAATTAGTGTGCCTACTACAATAAACTTAAATGTAAATTTATGCAATCTAACAGTAAACGCGACATTATCTGATCCAAACGGTCAAGTTACCCCTGATTTCGTCATTATTTCTTTTAGTTCATGTGCCACTAGATTTAAAGTTTGACAGTTTGCAAATAAATTTCATAGAATTAATAGTAATATTAAATTTAAATGACTAAGAAATTAAAAAGGAATTTATAATGTTTTAGTATTATTTCTACAACAAACAACAAGTAAGTACATACAGTTTTATAAAATTAAAAAATAAATGCATAGTTATGAAGAGGATAATGGCCTCTTAAAAATAAGGAGGTTATGATTTTTGTTGCATTGTAATGGCTGTGCTGCCAAAATTAAAATTAATAGGTTTAGAGAAATAAAATATACACAAAATGATATTCTGAGAAATTTTTACACGGTCGTGAAAAAAATATCGTATGTAACACATGCATAAAGTTTCTTTTTTACTCATGGGATTGTCGTACTCGCCTAACGGCTCGTGCTGTAAACTTACCATTCGTAAAAAGTATCACTTTATGCACTTGTAACATAATTTACTATTTTTTTAACTTTTTCACAAGGCTTTTGTTAAATTAAACCGTTTAACATGAAAGCCACAGTAATTGTATTTGAAAGGAGCGTCTGGGATTTGTTTTTAGCTACAATTACCAAATACTTAAAAAGGAAAGAAAAAGGATATTGAAGAAGAGGATGTATATCAAATTGTACCAGCCTTCCAATCCGAAAAATTAGGGGACAAACTCGAATCACAATGGAAACAAGATAAAAGGAAAAACAAAAAAGCTTCAATTACTCGTTGCTTAGCAAAATGCTTCGGATGGACCTATGTGTTTTATGGAGTTGTGCAATTAATATTTGGATCTGCTGTAATGTAAGTCACCAAGATAATATAGAAATTTGAAGCTCTTCCTTTACGTTTCTACTAAATGGAGATACAGTTCCATGTTTAAGTTTTTATTGAGAGTACAACTTGTTACATAATAACAGAATTTTAAATTAAATTTAAGTTTAAGTTTCAGTTTTAATCTAGTCAAGAACTAAGTTTCCTGCAAGAAATAGCTTTTGTTGTTTGCAAAAATATAGTTTTTGGTATTTTGGACTCGGAAAAAAATTCTAAAAATGGGAATTTTATAATAATCTCGCACTTAAAAATTGCAATTGTTATTAACAAAAAAAAGTGAACAAAAAAGCGTATTCTATGACTTAATAAATCTTAAAGCTGGATGAAATTTAAAGAAAGTGTCTAAAAGAGAAGAAACCTTTAGTTGGACACGCCCCAATTTCCGAAATTGTAGCACCATTATTTATAATTTTAATTTAACATTAAAAATTGGGTTCCGCGCAAAAGTTTTGGCACTGCCCCGCCGCCGCAACGCAAAGTGTATAATACATTTTTTTGTAATATTAAATATTCATTTTAAAATTGGAATAAATTATAGTGTCATCTTGATACCTAAAAGAATATAGTTTCTTTGACAAAAACTTCTTTACTTTATTTTTATTAAAGGTTTAAATTTAATTAATTAATTAATCAATGATTTAATTAATTATTTAAATTAACTTATTTTCATTAGCTTTAGTTGTCATAGAATCTCTTGATGAAGTTCAAATATTTTACATTATTTTTTCCTTTTGGAAGCTTCTCTTATATATGTATATATGTATGTTACGGGCAAATTGATATTAAAAATGGTCGGTCTCTATTCATAATGCCGGACTCAAGTGGGCAATGTGATTAAAACAACATAAATAAGCACTTTTCCCGGCCATTATTAATAATGCCCACCCTATCTTGGGCAAAGTAATAAAATAGGTAAACTGTAGTGTTTTTATACTAACCAATACTATATATTTATAACCTCTGGCCCATGTTTCCGTAATGGCAATTTCAGTGACATGGTTCTGCAAGTAGGGAATTATTTATACTTCCCGGTCCAAAAGATATATTCAAGCTATCCTAAACACAGACTTATAACGTGGACCCACATACCTCTAACAGTTCTGTGCGTGGACCACGGGCCGTCGGGCATTATTAATAATGGCCGGTCAAGTAATAAATTGATCACTTTGCCCATCGCTCTTGGAATGGCCGGTCCTTATAATTAATGCCCAGTTAAACACGTTGCCCGTAACGTATATACATAATTAACAAGATTTCGTTTTAAAAGTTAATAAAAGTTTTTTATTTTTTTATTACGATTTTTTTAATTAACAAAATAAAAAATACGAAAACTATTACTATTTTTGTTTTGTTAACAAATGTTTGATTTTAATTGTTTTTGTGTCAATATATTGTATTAAAAAGTTTGGCAAAACAATTTTACTTTATTTGTTTATAAATTTATCATAAACAAATAGATTGATATTTTTTTTAGGTAAGATCTTCCGATTTTTATTATTCGTTAACTTCCGTTAAAATTCATAATAAACAAATAAAAACTTTAAAAATTCCCATTTTTCAGATTTTTTTTATAAATCGAAAATATCAATTTTAATTTCGATTTCGATTTCGACATTTGCATTTTATTTTTTTAGTTTGCTTCAGCCAATATTATTTTCCAAATTCGTAGCTTACTTTCAACCAGGACAAACAACTCTAACTTTAAAAGATGCCTATATGTACGCTTCGGCAGTGGTTGGACTTTTATTTGCCAATACTCTTTATACTCACAACATTCAACTTTTGGTTACTGAATTCTCTGTCAAAGTTCGAACAGCGGTTTGTTCATTAATATTTAGGAAATCATTAAAACTTAGTTCTGGAGCTTTTGCAGAGATCTCCATAGGTAAGCAAACCAAGAAATAAATATTTGTATATTTTAGTTACTGTATCCAGGGTGTGCTAACAAAGCACCATCTATTGTTAATTGAAACAATTACAATGCTGTTGCTAACTGGGACTCGAGAATACGAATTATTGCTTGGCTGTGATGACTAGAAACACAGACGAAGTTCGAGTTATGTTCAGTCGATAAACATCCGAGGCAGAGGACCTGTAAGTGGTCTGCTAATCGCAGTAATTGGAGGCTAGGCGGAAGAGAGACTCGACCGTTAGAGATAGTTGGCAGTTCGCAGCGGCGCTATCAACTGAGATATCCCCTGCATGTAAATGGCGAGACACTGGTCAAGCACTACTGCTTGACAACGCTTCAGGCCAGATTGTGACAAAATGTTTAGAGCAAGGTGTACACTGGCACCCCAGGGCCAAGCACTAAGTGCTCCCAGATCGGGGAAATGAGTGTTTTGAGACCATGAGCCCAGATAGCGACTGGCCTGGGCTAATTGGTGTATGCTGGCTGCTTCAGTTCGAGGCAACTGGTTGAAATGGACAGCGTCAGGTCATATTTTAGGCACACGGGCACCCACCACACGGTTTAGGAAAGTCATTCTCAGAATTAAAAGGTGAATGGCGCGAGAGGATTACCATAACAGGTAACTGGACCATACTCTTGAAGGAGAGGCTGACGGGGAGCCAGCGTTATCACGACTTTAGTAGAACAACTTCGCATATCTGCACCACGACTATATCCCGACGAAAATAGCCCCTGACGCGTCATCAGAATTATGGTTTCAGCCAGCGTGAATTTCAGCCAGAAGATCGCTGTTTTCTAAATCGGTGGATAGGGCCAGACGTGGATCACATGGAAGGTCACTCCAGCACCCGTTGATACTTCATGCTGTTGAGTGTCATGATGAAGTCAAGTCATACGTCTGATACCTTCAGAAGCACATTCTGCTATAATGTAGGAGATACTCTCCAGACATAGTTGAAAATGTACAGCAAGAATACAGTCGACGCTTCCAGTATGTGTTACGGCGGCCACTTCCAGCATTTGATAATATGTACTAACATTATATTGGCTCACTCTATCACTCCTATCATTTTTAAATCACACTTTTCCGGATACCCTGTATAAAGATTTATATGATAAGACAACCCTCTTCTTAACCAATTAATTTCAATTTATTTACCTAATATTTATTTGGAGTGTTTAGTTAACTTTTATAGGGTTTTATTTATTTTTTATGTATTCAAAAACTATTTATAACCACTTTAAATCAATAGCACTTAATAATATTCTTAAGGGAATACGTACGAATTATTTACTTTGGTAAAATACAGGTAATAATTTTGAAACCTGTCTATCTATATAAAAATTAAAATTAATGTAAGAATCTTTTGACATTAGTAGTAACTTTTTAGAAAGTTTACACTTTTGTTTTTGAGTCTAAGCCATAATTTGATTTTTTGAGCCAAGCTGTAAATGGCGGCGGTGTATTTTTGACCAGAATCCCTTCGTCTACCTGGCCAAGAAAAAGTGTCTGATAAGGAAAAGTATATTTTTGACTAAGGATGTACGGGCCATAAAATGTTTATTATCGGATTTTCCTACTTATTCATAAACTAAATATCTAATACCTTGTTGATTAATAAAAGGCCCCGACAAAAATACGCATCAAAAACTAATATAATAACATGAAATCTACCTTGTTTATAAATTGTATCGTCTGCAACCAACGCTTAAAGTCGAATATCTTCTCCGGAAGACAGAGTATAGGTGAGAGGTCATGGTTAATTCTGGTTAGTTTTTTTATTCCTTAATAAACCTGATGATAATACACACTTTATAAATTTACTTAAAAATTGTTTTAATTATTTCTTTCGTTCATTAATAAATAGAATTAGACCGTGCAGGTAAAAAAAACGGACCATGCAGGAGTCACTGCCTTTTTTATAATTGATCAAGTAAAAAAAATATGGTAACTATAAAGTTAATAAGAATTATCTTTCCTGTTCATTATATTACCTGGATCCTTTTGATCGAAAATACATATAAGATAACTCGAACCCTTTTACCTCTGGTCAAAATTACATGTTTTGTTAAGTACCAACTCTAAACTTGGTCAAAAATATATACGCCCGTAAACGACTTTACAATTAGCAGTGTGCAGAGTCATTTGCCTCTGCCTGACAGCAAGAAAGCTGACTCGCTTTACCCTTGTAACACACACTAAGCTGGATTTGCTGGATAGACTGATAAAAATGTATATGGTGCTTTTGAGTTTACCGACTTTCCGGATTCTTTACGTGTGAAAGGTCTTATAAGATTCCACACACTTCGATAGCGTCGGTCCGGATCCCGGCTCCCGCTAATGTGAAACGAAAGTAATTTTGTTTCGACAGGTGTTTCTGCTGTTACTACGCAGTTTAGTCCAAGCAAACATTTTTATGAGGAATACCTTTTTTTCGAAATATTAAAAATAATATTTTTAACAAAAATAGTCAGGTCCATAGGAATGACACACTAGGTTTGTTCCAGCAGGCTGTCAGAAATGTTTGCAACCATTTGGATTCTGCGCACATCAAATTTGTCGTTCCAGCAGTGCCATGTTTCTAACATTATACAATTGTTTGTTGTTTCAGCAGTAGTTTTAAGATGTTGGAAACATGTTGGAAACTGTTTGCAAACTTTCGTCAAACATTACTGACAATTTTTAACATAACCTTTCTTGTATTGACGTATAAGCAGTATGTACGCCTTGTTTATTTTTCGTTCCAGAAGAAAACTGTTGCCAACATTTCTGACTAATGTTTGTAACAGTTTCTGCGTTTTACAACTGTTGCTAACGTGTTTCCAACATTTTGCTGGAACAAACCTTATGTATATATTAGTGGCCAATTTTTATTATTTTTTTTGTAGAAGTTTATTTGTTTGATAACTTTAAATGGCCCAGACACAGTAACTCTTTAGCCATGACAGCTTCCACAAAGCTTGAATTGTTTTTTAAACCTAGGAAGTATTTCTTCTCTCCTAAAGAGTGGCTTCTTACATAACAAAGAGTTTTTGGTCCCATTAAAAATTGTCTGGTAGTTAATATTTAATGATTTTAATGATTTAAATTTTTAGGTAAAGTTGTGACATTAATGTCCAAGGATGTATTTTCAATTGATAGTGCTTTAGGATTTATAAAGGACATGGTCATTGGATTTTTACAGATTGGCGTAGTTACTTATATGTTGTACAGTCGAGTTGGATTTTCTGCATTTCCTGCAATTGGTGTTATTTTAAGCATTATACCCATCCAAAGTAAGTAAATATTACCCAAAATTATTACACACAATTTCTATGTTAAAATAAAAACGATACTGTATATACAGGGTGATTCAAAAATCGATCACGAAACTTAAGGGGGTGATTCTACTTGACAAAATAAGGGTAGAGCTTCATATATTGTTTTTTCAAAATGTCATTCGTTTTTGAGTTACAAGCCGTTAAAGTTTAATTTTTATTTTGTTTTTTTCGGCATATTGCATTTATTTTTTAACCAATCCAGTTGATACTTGTCAGTAATTTTTTAAATACAGCCAGAGGGCACTTTACCTAAAACTTAAAATTTATTTACATCAAAACTTTTTATCTTGACAGATATCGCAAAGCTGAAGGCGCCATTTTATAGACAATCAAAAACATAAAAAAACAAGGTATTCTTCATTAAAGTCGATAAATCTTACCGTTTAGGCACCAATAGACATTAAAGTTTTCATTAATTTCAATCAAATTACCTACATACATACAGGGTGTCCAGTAACTCAACCAACAAACTTGACCAAACGATTCTACAACAAAAATAAGAAAAAACTTTATATAAACATATGTCCTAAACGTCTTAGTTTTTGAACTAAAAGGTGTTAAAAATTAAGTTTTTTTAAAATATTTAACACACCGTAGTTCAAAAACTAAGACGTTTAGGACATATGTTTATATGAAGTTTTTTTCTTATTTTCTATTGTAGAATCGCCCCGTAAAGTTTGTCGGTTGAGTTACTGGACACCCTGTATGTATGTAGGTAATTTGATTGATATTGATGAAAACTTTGATTGTCTATTGGTGCCTACACGGTGAGGTTTATCGACTTTAATAAAAAGTACCTTATTTTTTAAGTTTTTGATTATCTATAAAATGGCGCCTTCAGGTTTGCGATATCTGTCAAGATAAGAAAAGATATGATGTAAATAAATTGTGAGTTTTTAGGTAAAGTGCCCTCTGGCGGTATTTAAAAAAAGTACCTTTGTCTTAAAATTTTATAATCTGCAAAGCTCGATTTGTGTGCCAAATATCAACTGGATTGGTTAAAAAATAAATGCAATATGGCGAAACAACGAAAATAAAAATTGAACTTTGATGGCTTGTAACTCGAAAACGAATGACATTTTGAAAAAAATTATATGAAGCTTTAACCTTATCTGGTCAAGTAGAATCACCCCCTTAAGTTTCGTGATCGATTTTGAATCACCCTGTATTTCTATTTTTGAAACTAAGGTGCATGATGGGTTAGTAAAAAGTACCGCTACCCTTAAATATCTTTAAAATCGCCAAAGCTACATTTACAAAATTTGGCATCTGATATGATTTGGACATATGGAATTAAATACTTATATCGGCACTGTTGCCAGATTTCCCAGTTTTGTGCAGTATGTTCGCATCATATGGGAAGCTCTTTTATTATTAATTTTACGAAAAAACTTACTTCTTATAAAAAGTTCTGCATGGTTTAAAACCCAAAATTCAATCATCAGATATTAATTTTTTGCAGTGGTATACAAGGTATGTCGAAAAATGTGAATTTTTCTCAAGGAAAAAGTACCTTTATTTTTATCAATATCGATTTTTTTATACGAAAAAGTTGTTTAGAATTAAAAATTACTTACAAATATGCAAACTTGACTATTTACTAAAAAAATAGTTGAGTTCTCACCATGGGGATTTTTCTATTATTGATTTTACGGAAAAAGTGATTTCTTATAACAAGTTCTGCATGGCCTAAAACCTAAAATTCAATCAACAGATTCTATTAATTTTCTGCAGTGGTATACCAGGTATGTCAAGAAATGTTAATATTGTTAAAAATGTTATATATTTAAGCTTTTATATTTGCAAGTGTTTTTTTCTTATTATAAACATTTATTTCTTATTAAAAAATGACATTTTTTGACATACCTCGTATACTCACTGCAAAAATTTATATCCAATGATTTAATTTTAGGTTTTTGGCCATGCGAAACTTTTTATAAAGAATAACTTTATCGTAAAATCAATAATAAAAACAAATTCCCAATGAATACAACCGAAGTTTATTTTTTAAAGTAAATAGTAAAAATTGCATATTTGTACGTAATTTTTAATTCTAAATAACTTTTTTATATAAAAAAATCGATATTGTTAAAAATAAAGGTACATTTCACTTAAGCAAAATTCACATTTTTCGACATACCCCGTATACCACTACTAATAATTAATATCTGATGATTGCATTATGGGTTTTAAACAATGCAGAACTTTTTCATAAAGAATAACTTTTTTCATAAAATCAATAATAAAAAAGTTTAACATATGGTGCGAACTTAAGTAGACACGCTGTATATTCATTATCGTTTTAAGTTTTTATCGAAATATACCAAACGGTTCAGAACTTGGAAGGGTAGCGATGGACTTTAGGACCTCATTGTATAATTTAATCAAAATGTTTTAGTCTTTGTGGGTAAAAAACAACAGAACAACGTATTAAAACTGCCAAAAAAACTGATGAGCGATTCCGACTTCTGCAAGAAACATTAAGCGCTATAAAAATTATTAAAATGTATGTTTGGCAAAACTATTTTGAAAAACTTATACATGCTGCAAGATTGTAAGTATTCTTATGTTTTTTTTAATTATTTCAATATAAAAATTGTACTTAGAAACCAATTTTTTTAAAAATTGAAAATATTTTAAGTACAAGGTTTTCATTTATATTGTGCCACCCACTTTTAACTATACCCAAGAAGAATATAAAAAGACGTCCATACATAAAAGTTTCATATTTTTCATCTATTATCTTTTAAACATACACATCGAAATAAATAAACATCAAAAACTTAAAAAAATAAAAAGGTAATCTTTTTTAAATAAAACACCCTGTATAGGTATAATGTCATCATTAAAAGGGTCTTTTAAAAAGCTTTACAAAAATAATACATTTAATATATCTATCTTTAATAGTTTTCGAAATATGACTACTTAAATCTATAAAATACACACACCTTCAAAATTCTTGGCCCCCTGGTATATTCCTAAACCCGTAACTATAAAACGACAGAAATGTGTACATAAATTGTCAATTAAATGTCAAGTATTCTTATCGAGAAATAAACAAAAATTGATAGCAAAGTCCAAAATAAAGGTAGCAGTTTTAACTTTAAATAAGTAAGTGACAGCCACAGAGAAACGGTATGGAGGGTCTGGCAGACTGGAACGACAAATTTTTGCTAGAGAAGTTGCTCCGTTCCAAGGAGGGACAGTCATGTTTTGGAGCGGAATAATGTACGGGTGGCGAACTCCACTTATTCTTATCGAGCGGACAGGTGCTATACACGCCGAAAACATTATCGAACCTATCATTTAACCCTTGCGCAACAAATTTGTTGAATTTTTTTTCAAGATAACAATGCCACGGCACAGTACTCGAAGGGTACAAAACATGCTTCGAGAGGGAAATATCGAACGATTGGACTGGCCTGCGAACTCACCAGACATGAATCCAATTGAACGTATGTGGGACCTTATTGCTAGAGCAATAAAAGAAAGAGAAAAACCTCCTGTAACCCTTCAGGAACTGGTTATAGCCGCCCAAGAGGAATGGGACAACATGTGGCGAGCGTAGTGCAGCGGTAACGTACCAGCTACTCACCGCAGCGATCCGGGTTCGAATCTCGGACCCGGACATTGGCATTTAATCGCTCGTCACCTCACAGATGGCTTGGCAAACCACTGTGTAGTATTCTGCCTACCCCAGGTAGTAGTTATTTAGAAAATAACGTCCATGGTGGCACTAACGCGTTGTCTAAAAAGGTGCTGTGAAATGCAAAAATTGCATGTTTGAGTACTTGGATAACGTTGACGGAACACGTGGAAAAAGGGTTAAACATCTAATAACGCAGAGCGATGCAGATATCTTTTTTGCAGGATCTTAATTTAATATTGGATTGGGGCGCCAAAAATCTCGTCCATTTTAATGCATCCAAAACACAATCATGTTCCTTGTCGCGAAAAGAGGTATTAAATATTAATTCTTTACTTATGAGCGGCCAAGTTTTACAAAGCAAAGACACCTTCAATCTTGTGGGCGTCACAATTAAAAGTAACCTTAATTGGCATAAACACATTGTATCTATAGCCACGACAGCTTCAAAAAAGCTTGAATTTCTCTTTCGAGCCAAAAATATTTGTCCCCTTCTAATTTATCCACTTTATATGTGTCCGACCTCCACTGGAATATTGCTCTCAAATCTGGGGCATGGCGTCCCCCACAACCCTAAGCATTCTTAACTCCATCCAAAGAAGAGCTATTCGTCTCATTTTAATGATCCTTAACTTACAGAAAGGCTTCCCTCTCTCGCTCATCGTCGGGCTGTGGGGAATTTATCGCTTTTTATAGGTACTTTCATGGCTTCTGCTCTGAAGAATTGTCCAGTATAGTTCCTCCACTCACGGTTCCCATCAGAGAAACTCGTGGTGCCGCGCATAGGCATCCCTATACGGTCCAACTGAACAGGCCCCCAACTTTCCACTTTGTTCGTGCTTTTATCCCTTTAGTTTCTAGAATGTGGAACCTACTGTTATGTCGTATGCTTACATCTTTTTATTAAAAAAATTAAATAATGTTTTAATTTTTGTTTACATGTTTTTTACTTTTATTATTATTTTTTAAAAATAAGCAGCAAGAATTTTGGAGGTGTGTGTTTTCCATTTCCATTATACCTACCTACGGCACTAAGCTGAGACTGTTATGAATGTAATGAAAATGATATCCAGATTTAAATGACCATGTTTTCAAAACTGTTCAAGATACATATATTAAATGTGGTATTTTTGTAAAACTTTTTAATAGGCCTCTTTAATGATGGCATAATATACATGGTGTCCCATTAAAATAAAAAAAAACTTTACCTCTTCATTTTTCTTGAATTTTTGATGTTCATTTGTTTCTTTTTTTCTATGTCTATAATCGATAAAAAGTATAAAACTTTATACAGGATGTGTATTTCTATTTTTAATTGTTATAGGTAAAAATAGGTGGCAAAATATAATTGAACACCCTGTACCAGTATTTTACAAAAGATTTAAATTTTCAGGAACGAAACAGATAAAATAAAGATAGTTTACTATCTTAAAGCATTTATCGTAGCCTTTGGTGGATCGACGCTCAATTTAGCTTTTTACATTTTACTTATTTCGTACATCACCAGAGGTTTTATTGTTCCAGCAGAAACAGTATATTTTGTTCAGCAATGTTTAGCTTTATTGCGATTTTCAATTGCTGTATCTATCCCGATGGGCATTGCCCAAACAGCCGATTGCTTTGCTGCGTTGCACAGAATACAAACATTCCTAGGTAAGCATTAATATTAATTTAAAAGAGGTAAAAAGTTAAAAAAAAGAATATAGTAGAAAAATCCATGGAAAAAGGTACAAAATATAATAAAAATTAAAGGAAAAATAAATTACGGGCGATTTAAGGTCGAAAAGGGGTGGGGTATTAAGTGTAAATTACGTTTTTTTTAGATTTACGGCCAAACTACAAGTCCTAAGGAAAAATGTTAAATGGCAAAGTTGTAGGCAATAAAAGATCTACAACTTTTTTAATTTATAATTTTGTTACATAACCTCAAAATTTAGGTAAAAATTTAATTAACCTAGTGTTTGGTTTTTCAATTTTATCTTTTACAAAAAATGTATTATTATTTTTACAAAACTTAGTGAAAACGTGCTTTTGCATGTCCTAAATATACTGTATTTTTTGGTTTAAAATATTTATTATTTCACATTATTTTGACTTAATATCGAAAAAGTACATTATTTTTAATCGAAAATTTACGTGTCAAAATATTGAGATTTTTCGAAAAGTCAATGGTCTTTTTGTTCGGTAAAATCTCTACTTACCCTAGGGGCGCAACTATTATTTAAACATTATTTTATCCAAAAACTGAGACATGGGACCCACACCATATAATATACAAGATGCTTTTGGCCGTAACAGGAACACTTTGATAAATAAAATTTTAAATTTGGAAATTGCAAAAAAAAGTTATTTTTTCGGTTAGTCCGCCACAGGAAATCAAAAATTTTAAAAGCAACTTTCTTATTTGTATTATTTTTGTTAAGTACTTTACATTTTATTAACAAATATTAAATCTAACAAAAAAAAAACTGATTTTTTCTTGTAAATAGAGGCATTTGAAAATCTCGCATAAAAAATACAGATAATTTTTAAAAAATTTATATTTGTCGATAAAATTTTGATCAAATTCACAAATAATAAATACTAATGGAGAATTTGCCTTTAAAAGTTTTGATTTGCTCTGGGGAGGCTAAGAAAAAAAAATAACTTTTATTTACCAAAGTTTACCCGCCCCTCGCTCCTCCATCCTGACCTTAGATCGTCCGTCATTTATTTTCCCACTAATTTTTGTTATATTGTTTCCCTTTTACATTGGGTTTTATTCTACTAAATTGTTTTTTTGTTTCAAAAACTATTGACCCTATCTATATCTATAATAACATTAAATCCCTAAGATCTGCATACAAGGTGTCCAAAATGTTCGACAAAGTTCAGAGTAGTTTAACGAAATATGAGTTTTTAAAACGTGCATGTCCTAAACATACTTTGATTTATCCAGAGTGTCAAAAAACTAAGTTATGCTAAAAGTTACTTTTTTTCTAATTATAATCCCTATTTTTGTTTACAAAATCGGATTCAGCATAAAATTTTGCATATAGTACGCTATTTTATTTTGGTGCTTGTGGCGGTGTTGCCACGTCATTTATAATTTACTGAAACTTTCGTAAAAAACAGGATACTCAAAGATTAGTTAAAATCGAAAATAAATTGTCATTTATAATACTTGGGTAAAAGTTTCTAAACATTAAAGCCAACAGAATAAATCTCTAGAAAGAAAATTCACTAGATCTCATATTGGGTATTTCTTATAGCATGGCCATTTCAATAATTAAAACGCTAAAATTAAAAAAAAACAAGTTCTTAGCCACAACTGTTTTTCGTAACACTCTATGTATATCACAATATTTTTGGGATATGCACATTTAAGAATCCTACAACTTTTATATAAAAACTTTTTGGCATAATATCTTGTTAAACAACAGAAATATATGACTTTCTCGGACAATTGGGATACCCTGTATAACAATATTGAGAAGAAAACTAGCAAAAAGAGCAAAATTAATAAAATATTTGACATTATCACTGCTATTTTAAAAAATATTTTATATAATATCCAGAGGAAAACAATTGAACATTTATTTGACACAAAATTTTGATAAAACCCATTTTAATTAAATATATTTTTTGTAAATACACATTAAAAACATTATCTACAAGTAAGGCTGGCTGCAAAGATTAGATTTTTGATCCGATTAGTCGATCAGAAAAAATATAAAAACTGTATAAAAAAATCAGTGCTATACTTTTTTTCTTAATAATATTGGCTGTGGTGTTCACTGAGACGCCACTGGACCCAAAATCTTAATCTAGGTAGAGCTTTAGAAGGGCATAATAAAAATAATTAAGTGTTTCAAATTTTATGCAAATTAATTAAATGGTTTTTAAAATAATTAAAAAATGCTAACTTTTTTAGAAACTTTAACGCCCTGTATCTCAGAAATGAAGCAAGTTCGGACATATATTTATAAAAACTTTTTTCATAAAAAGACATAATAAATCGCCCCTTAAGTTTCATACCGTAGTTAGGAAACACCTTGTATACAGTGTGGTTCATTAAGTGTGCAACAAATATAAAAAAATTTGCACTTTGTCAGAAAATTTTAATCCTTAAAAAGTTAGTGCATGGTTCGAAACTATATTAACAGTAGCAAGTTTTAGTAAAAGTGTAATGATATACAGAGTAGGTTAAAAAAAGCATTATATTTCAAATTTTAAAAAACTTTCGGAAAATTTTTAACTAAACCTGTATGATACAGATTTTTAGTATTTTGATTTAACATTTTTTAAAGCAGTTTGAACCAACTGACTTTTAAACAAATTTTTGATCAAATCAAAGCAAATTTATAAAATTGAACTGCATTTATATTTCTAACTTCAAGTTTGTTGCAAGGATATGTAATAGGGCCCTAAAATGATACTAATATGCTTCTTCTCAAAAGAAATATACTATAAATAATAAATTGTGTATAAAAATTTCTTATCTACTTTGTCAAATTGTGTAGAACAGATATTTTAAATTTAAAAAATAAATAAATATAAACTTGAATGGGATGTCATGACTTGGTATTTAGGGATAATTTTAGTTTTAAATAAGTTTTCTACCCAAGCAACACAAGAATTTGCCTTTTCGTTTAATAAACGTTTATTAAACGATATTGTCGTGTATTTTTGGTTTTGGTATATTTATTACACCTCTATTAAACATTTTTTAAACACGTGCATATTTTAATCGTATATTCAACGTATGTCATATCATCTTTTAATATCATAAAATTTTTAAAAAATATTTTACTTTACATATTATGGTGTCATTTATGTGCGTGTTTTAAAAATGCACAAAAATATGTTTATAGTTTGGAACTATTAATGATAATCTCATGAAACACTCTTATTTTCGAGTATTTTCAAAACGTTTTTTTTCTTACTATTTACTGAAATTTCAACGTGTGAAACTAAAGCATAATCTGGGTCTATTATAGATTATTTTTTATTAGAAAACTAACTATTATTGCTTTAAAATCATTATCATTCTCCTATGACAATATCATTGGTTTAGTAATAATATTTTTATAATTTTAATTTGATGTTAATATTTACAAATATTTGACTTTGTGCTGTATATAAATAATAGTGTCTAAAATTCCTCAAATTCTACACAATTTACTCATCCGTTCGGCATTATTCCAATAACAGCCAATAACAACCTTACAATAACGACACGTGATGCGCGGCAGTTGCTTTTCTCCTCGGCTTTGTCACTTACCTTCGACACTTCGAAGTTCGAAGTGACTTATGAGATTGAATGGCCGCCGAAAGCCGCTAAACAAAACGTTGGCCGGCTTCATGTTTCTTGTAAAATATTGTGCAGTGCATTGTTTTTCCGATTGCTAATAAAGTAAGTACCTACTTTTTACCTTTATTTTAATTGCGCTCATATCAATTCAATAGTTATGCATATTACATATAATATTAGATAAGAATTGTTGATGTTTTATTTGATGAAGTCGGCAAAAATGGCCGCTGAACCTGTTGCGGAAATTTTCGTTTTGATCTCTCAACCCCTATTATACCTTATTTATAAGGAATGATTATGGCTCAAACACTTGGATTAGGTGAATGTCACACCTTACACCTCTGTTTTGTTTTAATTTTTAGTACACTAAAATAAAAATTATTGAAATATATCTTGGTTATTTAATGGTCTATTATACGTTTTTAATAAACCATTTATAAACGTCTAATATATACGCTTTAATTTACGTGTATTGTGTACTATTTTAGTATTATTTTTAATTTTCTTAGAAATGTTTGGGTTGAAAGAAGTCGTCCATATTCTCAAAGAGACCTGATATAACATATCAAAAGAAAACAACAAAAAGTCTCGGTCTTAATACTTTTTTACTAATTAACCGTTAAATGGTGACATGTGTTTCGCTCCTAAGAGCATCATCAGACCTAAAAAATAATACAAACAAAACCAATCAATTACAATAAAGACTTTGGAGAGAATTTGGACACAAAATATTCCTCATGGATATGGGAGTATTGTTTTATGATGCGGGAACTATTTCCACAGCGGGATATATGTATGTATTCACAACGCGTTGGTGTAAATATATTCATATCCCGCTGTAGAAATAGGTTCTGCATCCGTTTCGCCCCTGTCCCGTTCCCGCATCCCGCGTTGGTTTGGGCGTATCTTTAATCTACCCTAACAATTAATTTATTATGCAAAAACACTAAGATCACCTGTACTTTTAGTGACTTTGGTTTTTCTTTTTTACAGAAGCGGTCAAAATTTCATTTCAAGGTAAGGACCAGGTGCAGCGAGTTGCATTTGTCGGAGAACTCACAGACAAAGCTATCGGACAGGCATGCCAAGATTGGCTTAAACTGTCCAAACAGCGATACCGTAATGCCAAAACGTGAAAGACTCCTATTATTATGTTTGATTCTAGAATTTTTTAAGTTTCAACTGTTTTTTTATGTTCTATACAGTTTTTGTTGTGTTTTTTATTACTTTTATTTATTAGAGTGCAGTGTTAAGTGTTACCAGTTGCGTCCTTTTGATTTGTGAATTTGTTATTTTATTTATTATTTTTTAGATTTAGTAAGCCTAAACGAATGTATTACCTAATACATATACCTATATTATACATACAAAATAAACGTTTTTCGTATACGTCAATATTTGATTTATTTCATATGGCTTTTTTAACGTAAAATTTAGTCTAAATATGAACGTATAAAATTGAAGACTTTTAACGTGTTTAGTAAACGTTACAGTTTTGTATATTATATACCAATTTATAGGGTTTATTAGAAACCGCTTTTTAATTGCTCATTTTATATTATAAATAAACGTAAACTTTCAACGTCTAAAATTTGGATAGTACTGCAATATTAATACACCTATATTAGGCGGACATTTTAACCTATATTAAAGGTTAGAAATAAACTAAAAATATACTAATGGTATATACGTAATTAAACGTTTATTAGAGGATTCTGTGTTGCTTGGGTATGTAACATTTCTTTTGTTTTTTTTTAGAAATAAGGATACTTTACTCTCAAGGAGTTTTTAATCTTTTGACCTACTCTGTATGTCATTGAACTTTTATTTTTTTATCTTTTTGAAATCCCACGAAGGCATATGCCCAAATACCAGAGTACCGTGGGTGTCGGGTTATTACATATTTAACCCATCGTTTCCCCTGTTCCGTCAACGTTGTCCAAGCACTGAAACATGAAGTTATGCATTTCACAGCATCTTTTAGACAACGCGGTAGTGCAACCACGGTCGTTATTTTTAATAACTACTACCTAAATATGTCTCCCCGCTGGGAATCGAACCGTCGACCTCTGGCTTCGAAGATCCAAGCTCTGTCCACTGGACCACGGAGGAGACCAACTGATGCTTATAGAGTTTGAGACCATGCACAAACCTTTATGAAGAATACATTTTTTGACAAATTTCAAATAAAAAAGTTTTCCATTTGTTGCACACTTAATGGACTACCCTGTATAGTAGTTTCACACTTCCGCAATTATTCATATCAAACCACTGCCGACATAACGCCTTCGGAGTCTAGCTTACGCCGGTAATCGCCGTCCCATTTAACTGATCCACTCGGTTTAACACACAAACTGAAAAAGAAACTAAGTAACATGTCGCCTAAATAAATCCATAAATATCTATACCCTTTACAGCTGGGACGAGATGCAAAGGACATCCGTTGTCGGGTATCCTCGTGCATTTCACACTGATAGCAAGAGACCTAAGAAATTTGTACGAGGATCCATAGCCTACTTTACATAGCTTTTATGATTGCAAAAATATAATTTTTTTAATTAAAACACCTATAATTTGATCATTGTTTTAAAAAGTTAAGCTATCCACGTTATTCAACATGCATTTTATCTATTTTTAGATGCAGATGAGTTTAAACGAGACATGACAAAAAAGCTGTTGTTAACCCGAAAATTTATTTAAATAAAGTAAAAGTTGCAATAAAAAAGAAGGAAATTCTTAAGTCCGTTTCTGTAAATCATGAAAAAGGTTTACTTTTAGTCACAGGAAATGTTGGTAGTGGCAAAAGCGCTCTGCTAAAAACCATTTTGGGAGAATACCAAGTTACCAGCGGAGAAATTGATGTTGAAGGTTCTTTTCCTATGCTACAGAGGAACCCTGGCTATTTCCCTCTACAATACGACAAAACATCCTCTTTGGACAACGATATGACAAAAAACGGTATCAAGAGGTTCTCAATGTTTGCGCTTTGACTTATGACATTAACAAGCTTGAGAAGTTGGATCAAACCATTGTGGGGGATAAAGGAATTAATTTAAGCAAGGGTCAGCAAGCAAGAATTACTCTGGCAAGAGCAATTTACAGGGATAGTGATATCTATATATTGGACGATTGCTTATCATCCCTGGATAGCCACGTTAACAAGCACATTTTTAATAAGTGCATCAAAGGATTTTTAAAAGATAAGTTGGTTGTTCTTGTTACAAACAACGTCAACAATATAAAGTCCATGAATAATCATAACATTTTGTTTGTTGAAAATGGCAGTACCCTTACTTTGGAGCAGCAAGAAGGTGCCTTAGATAAAAGAATTACCTATTATATTGACGAGGAAACCGAAAATTATTATAAAAGAATGTCAAAACTCCACGATATATCTGAAAACTCCGAAGTACCTGATGACAATGCGCAAGAAACAGATGCCCTGTTGCAAAGTACTAAAAATTTAAATGGTCAGCAACAAACAAATTTATACCACGAAAAGAAGAAGGAAGGAAAAGTACTTTGGGATAACTATGTGAGATACTACCGATTCATTGGAGGAGCCTTTGTTACTTTCTATCTTTTTGTGGTGTTTGTTGGCTCACAAATTTGTATTTCGTATTCGGACAAATTAATTAGTATGTGGTAAGTTTTTAGAATTATCTTAACATCATGTAAATAGATTTAAACAAGTTAATACTTTCTTAAACAAAATAATAAGAAAAAAAATTATACAGCATATTATTTTGATTGCAAACTACTTCAGAACAAATAAAGTCATCAAGATGCAGCTTCACTGACGGAGAAATGGAAGTGGGCGGGGGTAAAGGGGGTAATTCTTCTCCAGAAAGGTTGAAAAATGTTTTAAGGGTTATAAGGTACTAGGTTGCACAGACGTATACATAGCTTTTTTATGAAGGAGGGGGTTGGTCTGACTGCCAAAAATAAGGTCTCAAAAATTTTTAAGAAAAAAAAAACAAAAAATATAAAGGTCCTTCCTTTTACGAAAAATATTTTTTTCCTTACTACATATTTCCCTTCTTAGTCAGCCTCAGGGGGTTCAAGCCCCCGATTCCCCCCTTATAATATATGCCATGCGAGGTTGTGAAGAAGGGTTTGTAAAGTGAAAAACCTTTTTATACGTTATGCTAAATAAAACATGTTTTTGTAGAAATGAATATGTATTTTTTAAAGTGAGGACTTTTTTTTCTTCTGCAAATTTTTTTCGATCCGATTTTTAATTTTGGCATCTTAAACTTACTTCATCCATTTCACTACCTTCTAGGAAATAAAATGATTTACGCCAATGTGCAATTTTCGCAGAAAGCCCCAGATTTTTAAAAGTTTTTTTATCATTTCCTCGCCTTTGGTTAGGACATTTCGTGAACACAAAAATAAAACGGCCGATTTTTCGACATAGGGCAACTTTACCATGAAACACAATGTATACAGAGTGTTTTACAACTTATCCGACAAACTTTCAGGGCTAATTCCACGTTAAAAAATATGAAAAAACTTCAGATAAACATATGTCCTAAACGTCTTAGTTTTTAAACTAGGGTGTTAAAAGTTAAAAAAAAAACTTATTGTTTGCGTAATAACTATACCAATTGAAATATTTTTAAAAATTTTGAGGGACGCTCTTCGATTCAATAAAACACATTTTTTGCATAAAAGAAAAAAATTATTACCAGTGTCGTCCATGAGGGGTTTAAGGTTAATATTTTGTAATTAAAAAATGGGACGCCACTGCATTTTTCTAAAATAAAAATATTTTTTTTACTTTTCATTAGATTCAAAACAAATTTGACCTCTTGACTTTTTTTTATTTAATGTACGGTTTTCGCGTAAATGAATAAAAACCAATTCTCGGCATGGTCATTTTTCGGTCATTTTGTATCGATACAATAAAATTCTTGAGTAAAAAAAATTACCTTTTTCTATTTTTAAATTCTACTTAAAAAAACATGATCAAACTTTATATAAAAATTTGTCTTAAACGTCTTAGTTTTCGAACTACAGGCAGTGCTGTATTAACCATTAGGCTGACTAGGCTACAGCACTACATGAAAAAATAGGCGCCAGACAGGGGAGTTTTTAAAAAGGTTTAGGTCGGGTTGGGATTTTTGGTGGCTAATATGCCTTGTAAATAAGGCGCCCTGGAATGAAATAGGCGCAAAAAGGAGGAAAAGACCAATTTTGTTTTTTTTTTTGCTCTTCAAATTTTGCCTTGTAAATAAGGCGCCCTGGAATGAAATAGGCGCGAAAAAGAGGAAAAGACCAATTTTGTTTTTTGTGCTCTTCAAATTTTGCCTTGTAAATAAGGCGCCCTGGAATGAAATAGGCGCGAAAAGGAGGAAAAGACCTATTTTGTTTTTTTTTGCTCTTCAAATTTTATTCCGTGTGGTGGAGTAAGGCGCATTGCACTGAAAATAGGCGCCACGCAGGAAAGGACTTCTTTTTTCTCAGCAAAAATTTTGTTGATTTTTGGTGGTATTTATCATAACAATGGGCGCTCCGGGAATTCCAGCCTAGGGCGCCTTAAACAGTTAATACGGCCCTGACTACAGGGTGTAAAAAAGATAATTTTTTAAAATATAGTTGGACTCGTCCCGTATGTTTTTGTGTGTATGTTACGCGATTACTCCATCAATTGTGGACCGATTTAAACATTCTTTTTTATTTAAAAGAGTACACTTTCGCGGTGATCCCATAAAAAGTCAGGATCGCAATATTGTTTTTCTCTGCCGTACGTTGTTCGTGCGACAAAGCTATACTAGCGCCACCTATTGGTGTAACGTAGAACAAATATTATAATAATACGAGGGCAATTTACAATTTGCTATTACATCCTTTAACAAAATTTACTCTTTTCACCGAACTGAAAGAGAGATTACAGTAAAACGTTCAAGGACGTGTGATTGATTGACATTGGGGTTTCATGGTTAGTTAAATCTTTTTTTTTTGCGTTTTATTAAGAAATTAAAAAAATATATTAAAAAATTAAAATTAAACATGGCCCTCCAATGTGACTGTTGTGCATGACCGTCTGTAACGTTTCAAACCAATCTCCCCGTGGCGCAGTGGACAGAGCTTTGATCTTGGAAGCCAGAGGTCGCCGATTCGATTTCCAGCGAGAGAGACAGATTTAGTGAGTAGTTATTTAAAATTAACGACCGTGGTGGCACTACCGCGTTGTCTAAAAGGTGCTGTGAAATGCATAACTGCATGTTTAAATGCTTGGACAACGTTGATGGAACAGGTGGAACGATGGGTTAAACATCTAATAACCCGACACCTATGGTACTCTGGTATTTAGGCATAGGCCTTTGTGGGATGTCAGAAAGATAAAAAAAGTTGTATGTAGTCTTTAAAAGAGGTTCTGGTAGTGTTGTATTGTGTATATCTACCGATTTAATAGTAATAATAATAAATTAGAAAGCAAAAAATAAACTTAAAGCAAAATATAGGAATTTAAAAAAAATAAATCGACTTCTAAAAAATAAATAAAACTCACTTAAAAGTTAAAAATAAAAAATAATTAAAAATAATTAAAACATTTTTTTTCTTTATTATTTTTAACTTTTGAGTAAGTTTAATTTAATTTTTAAAAGTCGGTTTAATTTAAAAAGAAAAGTCTTTATTGATATTTATTTTTCAGGGTCAATTTAGAGCCAAAGATAACTCATCTAATTACAAATAACCTAACAAATACAACAGAGTTTGAGGAGGCAGTGAAAACTAGAGAACAGTATTTGAATGTTTACACAATATTAATTGTGGCATGTTTAGCTTTCTTCATCACAAGATCTTATTCCAGTTTTTACTTTTGTATGAACGGAGCGAGAAAGCTGCACAGATCAATGGTTAAAGCCATGCTTAATTCGTACATGTTCTTTTTTGATGATCACTTCATTGGTAACATTATTAACAGGCTGTCCAAAGATTTTCATATTATTGATGAATCATTGCCGTTTTTAATTTTTGAATGTTATAGAGTAAGTTAAATATATATTTTTTTAATTTTTAAAAAGGTTATAGTCAAAATTTAATTTAGTGCTGGCAACCGAAACCGGTTTTTCGGGTAACCGTTAACCGGTTTTCGGTTAACCGAGGTTTTGACTAAAATCGAAAACAGGTATTCCAAAACCGGTTTTCAAAAACCGGTTAACCGGCTTTTAAAAACCGATTTTTGGATACCGGTTTTTGGATAATCGGACTAAAACCGAAAATCGTTTCTTCATGTTGATGTGCAGGCTATAGATAATATCGGGCACATTAATCTTAACGTAGCCATAATACTTTTTAATATAAAAAGTATTTTCTTGATGTAAGTTTTATTTACAAAAAATATGTGGATAATTATTTGGATGGTTTTTCTATAATAAAAATATATTTTTTAGCGCAAGGGTTTGGCTAAGGTCTGCCGGAAGGGAGGATTTTTTGGAAAAAATCTGATAAATTATAAATTGTGCGGAGATCATTTTAAAAATAAATTTATTTCTATCTCGTCATCCGCAATAAAACGTCTATTTAACACTACCGTGTCGACAATATTTTTCAAGCCATTATCATCAAGAAATACAGACAATTCTAAGAAACTTCCCAAAAAATACTGTTTTTTATGTAAATATTAAATAAATTTTAAAAAAGTATTTTTTAAACTATTTAACATTAATACAAAATTTTTACAAAATACTTAGACATGTTTATAAAGTTATTAATATTAATTAGTATGTGCCTAAAGAAAGGAAAATATTTTTTCGGGTAACCGTTAACCGGTTTTCGGTTAACCGGGGTTTTGACTAAAATCGAAAACACGTATTCCAAAACCGGTTTTAAAATACCGGTTAACCGGTTTTTGAAAACCGATTTTTGGATACCGGTTTTTGGATAATCGGACCAAAACCGAAAATTGTTTCTTCAAATATTAATTAATCGGTTTTTGGTTGATTGCGGTTTAAATCTAAAAAGTCTAAAAAAAAGCGTTCATTTTGTAAAATCGGATATTGGTGGTTGACAGATTATACAGGGTGATCCATTTTACCTCAGACAGGCAAATATCCGGAAAATGGCGCATTTTAGAAGAAAATGTTTTAAGTAAAACTTCTTTAAATAAAGGGGAAATTTAATGGTGTCACTAGTTTGTGACCTTGACTATAATTTCGAGGTCATATTTATATCAACTTTGTTTTTTCAAATGGAAACCTAAAAACTAATTTTTTTGGTTAGTTTTCGGTTTTCGTTTTTAAAACCGTTTCCGGTTTTCAGGTTTTAGAAACCGGTTTCGATTTTTGGTTTTAAAAACCGGTGTTTAAAGCCGGTTTTAAAATAATTAAAAAAAAATAAATGTAGCTTTTATTACAAATATAATGGGTATAAAATCTACAATAGCCTTTATGTATCAATATAATCTTTAAAGGGTAAGTGTTAAGTGTACATAAGTAAAAATTAAAAAAGGTGCCTTTGGAAAACGATTATTGTTTTATAATTTTGAATAGGATCCACAAACCATATTTTTTTCACAAAAAGAATACTTGGCACAATTTATTTATTTATTTTTTGATCCAGTATACCCAAACCTTAGTTATCATCGGGATTGTATTGTCATCAAGGCCCCTTTACTTTAACACCTTATTAGAGTCGATTAAAAAAAAAACTGTAGTTTTCATTTCATGCGTAAATAAAACTTAACAATATATATTTTTTAGCTCTTTTTTAACATTGTTGGTGTTTTCATTTTGGTAGCAACGGTCAATTGGATATTCTTTATACCAGCAGGTTTTCTACTACTTAAACTCTATTTTGTTGCCAAATTTTATCTACCAACTGGTAGAAGTTTAAGAAGATTAGAAGCTGCAAGTAAGATATTGCATAGAAGTATGGAAGGAACAGTTTAAAAATGTAAATTCGGTGCTCTTTGATAAGAAAAAAAATCACAAAAAGTTTAAAGCAAATATTGATGCAGGTGGTCATCGCACCATGGGATAGAAATTAAATTTTTTGGTCAAAATTCTGAAACTTACCAATCTTAAAATGAGGTGCTTTTTACTGGAAAATTATTGAAAAAATATTATGCATTATTACAAATACTTTTTGGGAACCTAAATCTTATTATATGTTATTATAAATTTACACCCCCTTATCATTATCATTTTTTATTGTACAAAATAAACTAAAATATCAGCTTGTTTGGTTAATTCGGTAGTATTCTAATCAGTAATCCGATGATTATTATCTCATATGATATACAGGG
The DNA here is from genome assembly GCA_014170235.1 of Listronotus bonariensis. Lineage (NCBI taxonomy): Eukaryota > Metazoa > Arthropoda > Insecta > Coleoptera > Curculionidae > Listronotus > Listronotus bonariensis. The sequence goes on from JACEGR010004284.1 coordinate 51,514, forward strand.
TACGGCAATAGGTATGATTTTTGAAATGGAATGCCCTGAATATTATATCACTACCAGACATTTTCTTAAAAAGCTTTAAAAAAATACTACATTTAATGTGTCTATCTCAATTAGTTTCGGAAATATGACCGTCCAAATCTGAAAAATAATTTTAAATTATTCTAAGAAGCGTAATAGAGTTAGATCTTCCCAACTTTCTTTATTTTTTAACTTATAAAATAAATAAAACACACTGTTTAGTTGGGTAAATTCTGTAGAATCCATATCTTTCATCAGAATGCTTTTATCTTTTAAGATATACAGTGTAGGACAAAACATATTAATTTTTAAAATGGAAAACCTTGTAAATTATAAAAAAATCCTGTATCTGTCCTTACAATCAGAAGTACCAAAAAGTAGCAAGGCAATTGTAAGTACAAAAACTGATAAAGAAAAAGGCAACAATAGCTCTTATTATTTAAACCCTTTTACTTTTTTTTAGTAAACAAGGCTAATAATAAACTTAGTAGATTAAATGTTGTATATTGATGTTTACTTAAAAATACATCTTTAAGTTTCTTATTACCCCAATAGAAATCGTCATATCCTTTTATAATTTTGCGTACATGTAGTTTGGAGTATCTACTTTGAAATACACAGCATGAGCCATTAAAATTTCAAAGATGATTTTTGGCCAAAATAATGGATTTCTATCCCATAGTGTATCGGCGCGTCGCTGTAAAGGATAGCGGCGCCTTTGTATAAAATAGTCCGATTGCAGGCGGCCTTTTTTATGTTTTTTGTATTATTTTCAAAGGGTACCGAATTTTAAAATGTTCTCACTATACTGATTTTAGTTTATCATAAAATAATAAACTGATATAACTTAAAAGTAAAAATTATTAATAGTAATTTATGTAAAAAGTGCATACAGTGATACCTTTTTTACGAATGGGAAGTTTGATAGCCCGAGGCGAGTGCGGCAATCCCATGAATAAACAAAAGATACTTTATGCATGTGTTACATACTATATTTTTCCACGACCGTATAAAAATTTTCCAAAATACTGTTTTATATATATTATATTTATCTTAACTCATTTGTTTTAATTTTTGCATCAGAACTATTATATTGCAACAAAAAATCATATCCTTTCTATTTTTTAATAGACAATTAGCCTCTTCATAACGATGCATTTATTATTTAATTTTAGAAAATTGTATGTACTTACTTTTTGTAGAAATAATACTAAAACAGTATAAATTCTTTTTAAATTTTATCCAAATTTATTAATACTATAAATTTTCAATAATTTCTATTAAATTTATTTGCAAACTGTCAAATTTTAAAACTAGTGATACATGAACTAAAAAAAAATTACGAAACCAAAGGTAACTTGACCGTTTGGTTTAGTTGATGTTGCGTTTACTGTTACATTGCATACATTAAGATTTAAGTTTATTGTAGTAGGCACTGAAACAAAACAGTAATTTAAAGTGTGAAAAAAGCTTCAAAGTGTTAAAAAAGTTACTGTTTTTAACACTTTATGTAGTGTACTAGAATAGAGTACTTTAACTTTAAGTTAACGATTAAATAAACAGCATTCTTTTTAACGGTCGTGAAAAAAATATTTTTTAAACAAATTTTAAAATGTTTTATAATATTTTTATATGTTTTAGCAAGAAGTCCAATAATTGGTTACATAAATTCAGCCCTAGAGGGACTTGCAGTCGCTCGAGCTGCAGAACAAGAAGAATTATTAAAAGATGAATTTGACAGGCACACAGATCTCTACACGTCAGTATATTATATGAATCAGACCACCCTGAGATTCTTTACTTTTGTGCTGGATATGCTTGGCATTTTCTTTATGTTAGGCATAACTATCAAGTTTATTTTATTTTCCGAAGGTTTGTACATCTTTAATACACGTACATAGTAGGACAAATTTAAAGTTTTTATGGAAAACTCTTGTTCTTGTAGGTTTTACACAAAAAATAATTTCCATTTGCGAGCCTAAAATTACAAGCAAAACTTACTGGTAAAAACCGAAATCCGGTATCTTGCTTCGTTTACTCGTTACATCGTGTTTCTTAATTCCTTATGTTTTCTTTAATCCTTCATAACTTTTTTATTTTTAAAAATTTTTAATTTAGTAAAAACACGTTTTTTCTAAAGTAACGCATGTTTGACTTATTTATTTATGTTTGTAAATTTTAAATAAAAGACTCTGTATATTTTTCAGAATTAAATTGGTTAAAAAGAACATTTTTAAAAAATATGTACTTTGTTAAAGCCGTTTCTGAGATATATTATTAATTATATTAATAATAAAAAAAAATAATGAAAAACGATGCATCTTCACCATAGCATCCATCGTTGCTTATCAGCCTTCCGTATAAACCTCCAACGTCATCAGGGAAGTTGTGGCCTTTTAAGCTTGGAGGTATGCATGATCGTTTGGTTTTGAGTCTTCCTTGTCAGGTTGTCAAAAGCCATTGCTGCAGTTAGTAAGAGAAAACGAAATAGTCAATATTGAAGTATTTTTGTTCAAGGCAGCTGAGTGAGCCGCAGATAATGTGAGATATCTATGGTTACAACAGACTAACCCTATTTAAATGTCCCACTTAACAAACACTTGTTGTCGAAAATGCTTCAATTTATTATATACCTATTTTTAGCTAAGGCTTTAACCTATCCAGAAATACAATTTTTAATCCATCGTTATACAGAGTGTAAAAATAATTAGCACTATTGTTGATTCGTCCGGCTCTGGTAAACTAATGAATACAAATTTATGAAGGTTTTTGTCGTAATAATTTTTAACAAATATTTTTGACCACTCTGTACTAATTAATTGTGAAAATATCAATACAGTCTGCTAAAGTAGTTTTTTTCTACGAGAAATCCAACCCCAACTGATATTAGAGGATTTTGTTCAGAAGAAATTAATCGTTATGTAATGGCTTGCAAACGTCTTTTTTGACATACAATTTAAAATAAGTCAAAAACGATTGGACTTAAGTATAAAACATTATTTATAAATTATGTTTAGAATTTTACGTATAATTTAAAAAATAAATAATATATAGGGTGTTCCATTTAAAATAAGGAAGTTGACATTATTTTCCGGTATAACCGGAAGTGGTAGAAGCTGTCCAATTATTTTAGTTTTATATCCTTCACTGACTTTATAATGTTACCAAATTTTCAAAATTTTCCAAAGCGTCCTTTCGAGAAATCAATCGCGGCAGTTCCCGGTGGAACATCTTGTATCAATCTGGGATATTCTGGGAAACCCTGTAAAAACTTTTTTTTATTTTCGTATTTTCTTACCACACTCAGGAACGTCCTGTATATAAATTTTTAAACGTAAAAAGTCTTAGGCAGAACGTACACCAAAGTGGCGATGGCTTGCCAAGTAGCAAGTAGCATCAGCGACTTGTTACTTGAGAGCTTTGAACGCCCTAGGCTGATTATGAAGACGCGTCCCCACCAGGTGTGTTACGGTCGGCCTAAAAAGTGGTATGGTATTTTTGACTTTGTGTACTAGTGTCAATGCTCCCAAAACATTTAAATTTTTGGCGACCAAACAAAAATAAAAAACCAAAATTTTACAAGTGACTGTAGGCTACCAATTAGAAAACGCCTGGGAAAACCAAACTCATGTTGTCTTTGGCCGTATTTACTTTTAGGGTTTTGTGTCTTGGTTTACTTGAAATATGTAATAGTGCATGCAAAGACACGATTTCAGCGCCCTCCCCCACAATCTTCGCGCCCTAGGTTTCATCCTATTTAGCCTAATGGTTAATCAGGCCCTGAGTAGCACACATCTAACATGTTACTTTAAATAGAACTAATGTAAATAAATAAATAGCACACCAAAGTGTTGCGATATGCAGCGTGCCACCAAAAGCCACTTAAATGTACGCTGATTCCAAGGAAATAAACTTTCTAATAAGGAGTGCTCGATCCCATTTAGGCCTATGTTAGCTAAATTTTGTGACGTAATCTATTCCCAAATTCTTTGTTTACAATCGTACTGGAAGCTTTTTTCACGGTTTGTTGTTTTTGCATTTTAGTCATTGGACTTTTACATATGTTAAGTTTTTACTATTTATAGTTATATTAAGTAGTTATTAGTAGTGCAGTTACAGATAATTTTAAACCTGTCAACAGGGTTCACTGACCCTTGAATATTTTTTTACAGGAAATTTACGTTTAAATCGATATTAAGGATAAAATACTAATTTGTTATGATGTGATTTTATTTTATTTTATGCAAGTATCGGTTTATTTTGTCAGATAAAAAAATATCATGGCAAAAACTTGACGTCACAAGCATAACCTATATTTTCGGAAAAATATCAAAAATTAAGCGCTCCTTATTAGAAAGTTTATCTCCTTGCGCTGATTCATTTGTTTACAATGGTTTTATTTGTTTGCTACTTCCTACTTGCTACTTGCCACGCCACGCCACTCTGGTGTGCGCTCTTCTTAAGTAAAATTAAATAAACACTATCTTATTTTTTAGGTACTCAAGCAGGTGATGTAGGTCTAGCCATTTCTCAAGCCATGACACTCTCAGCGCTTCTACAGTACGCCGTTAAACAAATAACAGAGGTAGAAAATGTAATGACATCAGTTGAGAGGGTACTCGAATACTCAGATGTAACTCCTGAACCAAAAAGCGGCCAAGTACTTGAAAACTGGCCAAATAAAGGAAGTATTACATACAGTGACGTTTCTTTAACCTATAAATCTGATGGAAACCCTGTCCTCAAACATATTAACTTTGAAATCGAACCACAAAACAAAATTGGTATTGTCGGTAGGACTGGAGCAGGGAAGTCCTCGATCATTTCAACATTGTTTAGATTGTACAACTTTGAGGGACAGATATTTATTGACAATGAGGATACTAAGCATATATCTCTTGATCTATTAAGGTCGAAAATCAGTATTATTCCTCAAGATCCGGTATTATTTTCAGGAACTGTCAGGACTAATATTGATCCTTTTAATCAATATTCAGATGCAAATATTTGGAGTGCTCTGGAAAACGTTCATATGAAAAGTTGTATAAAAACCCTTAACCAGCCTATAACCGATTCAACCTCAGCAAGCTTTAGCTCTGGACAAAAACAGCTTATTTGCCTAGCTCGAGCACTAGTACAAGCTAATAAAATTATAGTACTGGATGAGGCAACAGCAAATTTGGATCCTGAAACTGATCAGTTGTTACAGAAGACCGTTCAAGAATGTTTTAAAAACTGTACTGTAATAACTATAGCACATAGACTACATTCTGTGATGTCTTGTGATAAAGTTTTAGTTTTGGATGCTGGAAAAATTGTCGAATTTGATAAACCAGATGTGCTCCTCGAAAATCGTAATGGCTTTTTGTATAAAATGGTTAAAGAGGATAATATCGCTAGTGTTAGATAAAAGATGTATACATTTTATAAAATAAATATTTTTTGTTAAATAAAGTAAGGTTTTGTTTGATTTAATATATCATTGTTTAACAGGATTACAATAAACTGATATGTAGTAGAACTAATTACCAACCCTTCGTAAAAAACCTTAAAAGTATTCGTTCAATTACTCTCAGTTTTTTTATACAAAATCCAGGTTTATTATTACAAGTAAAAATTGTTGGTTAATCAGGTTATCTCAAAAAAACCTAGCTTTTTGGTTAAATTTTTGTGATTTTAATTGGTTGAAATACCGAATACTTGTATAAATAATCATGATATTTTTTAAATTACTTGTTTGACCAATACCTCAGATTGATGTGAAGATTTGTGCGATCTGGTAGCTAGGACTTACCGATTTTTTTTTAGCTTTTAGTGCAAGGAAAGCGTTTAACCTATTTTTTTACATAATTTATTATTTTATTGTTTCTTTTCTTTTTACAAATTTAATAAAAAGGCTGCGTGACAAACAAAAATTTAAATTTTGTGAACCAGTGTTATAATAAAGATCTACATCTTATCTACATTTATTATTTTATTACTATTATATTTTAGACTAGGTCTTATCTGCGTTTGGTTAGATGTCAGAGGTGCCAGCTATGCTTTTGCTGATAACCCTTTAAAAGTATACCGGGTCAGTAAAAAGTACCGCAACTTTTAAATATCTTTAAAACCGCAAAAGTTACATTTACCAAATTTGATATCTAAGGTGTTTTGGACATGTGGAATTAAATAGTGACATCGGCACTTGGTGTATTCCTTTAATGCTTTAGAACCGCCCAGAACCACACCGCAAGTGTTTCTTTTCTAATGAAATTATTCTGCAGAACCGTTCTATTACTTCTTCCCTTGCCTCTCATGCAGTAATGCACCATCATCGCAGGAGGTGCACGAAGTGTTCTGACACTTATGACATATGCCAAAGGGCAAATAGTTAATATCCTTGGTTTTATTTGAAACATATCTGTAATAATTTATTGTGGTTAATTAATTAACCCGGAAAAAATTAATATAAACCACGGATGACTAAAACAAGAACCAAACAAAGAACCACAAATCTGTCAAATTTTATAAATGTCATGTCAACGGGCAAATAACACTGTTTTTTGATGTTCCTTTTAAAACTGTTTTACAAGGTCTTGTTAATATTGATAATAGCTATTTACGTTACTAGACCGGAAAATGGTATTTTACGGGTCGACGAAAAACATTTACAGGGCGAGCCGTAGGCAAGTCCTGTAGTTTTGAGGAGACCCGTAAAAATTATTTCCGGTCGAGTATCGTACATAATTTTTTTTAGTTGACCGGAAAAAAAACTGTGTAAATTTTTAGTGTTATATTTAAACGACAATAAGGCAAGGCTGCTTCAATTATTTCATCTGGATTTTCCATGTCTGACTCCATTTTGGCAAAATGATGCTTTCTTTACTTTACAATATCTTGAACTGTCAAATAGTAACAATTAAACTCTGACAATTTTTGTCATGGCTAACAGGATTTTTTGATATCAGGGACCGGAAAGTAAATGAGAGACCGGAAAGTAAACTAGGGACCGGAAAGTAAATTAGTCCTGTAAAATAGCATTTTCCGCTTAAAAAATTGAGTGGAAAATTCAATAACTGTAAAGTAAACTTGTGTACACACATCCGGTATATTTATTTTAAAATAATTTGATAATATTTTTTCGTTAACATCCTATAACAACATCATTTTTATTATTAACATTTTTAAGAAAGGATCCAATTAAAAAATTATTTACAAACATTTGATTACGAAAAGTTGGTTATCTAATAATTTATTTTGTCATATGTACCTTTATTCATATTGAAAAAGAATGATATTAGTATTTTAATAGTTTTAATTTTATTTTCACCATTAAAATTTTGTTTTTTTTGGTAATACAAATGTGATTTATTTACGTTACATTGGTTAATTTATTTATTTTATAAATTTTATTTTCTTTTAATGACAAAACTTTGAGAAATGCGTAAGTAAATTTTTTTTTGTTAATCCAAATAATTGGTGTTTTTATGCTTTTAAAACAGATCTGTGGCCATATTTTTCAGTTAAGAGAACGGTCATTCCAACAGAAAGAATATTAAGAAATATAATTTCTTAATAATATTTTTTTTTATCTTTGAACAATCCACGAAGGCTGAAAGCCTAAATACTAACGTACCGTGGGTGTCTTAAGCGAGGTCAGAGGAAGTTTGTTGACACGGGACTAATAATGCCTTGCTTTTATTTTTGACCTTTTTTAAATAATTTATCAAGATGTGGGAGCAGTGCCGGATTAAGCTTGAAGCCGTGATGCGACCGCTTCAGCGCTGTGAAAATGGGGGCGCAAAAATAGGGTGCAAGAAAGTTAAACTACTGGTATGGGATCTTATAGAAGGGCGCAACTTGAAAGGACAAAAGAACGGGGACCTTTTTTGCTCTTCACTTTTCGTTGGGACCATTTTTCTGTGGATTACGAGGCGAAAAAAGTGGGAAAGTGGAAAAGGGTGCCTTTTTAAAAGTAGGGACCTTTTTTTGCTCTTGAACTTCTGTTTTCCGCCAAAATCCGAAAAAAACATTTCCCATCCTATGTTTCCAAAATGCAAAGGGGGCGCAAAATTTATAGTTTGCTTCCCTTGAAAAAAGGTTCGTCCGGCACTGTATGGGTGTTTTAGATTGGGTAGGCCTTATTTGTAACACTTACCTTATAATAAACATGATAGATATGGACAAACTATAGAAATGGTAAATCAACAGTAACTAGGTACTTAAAAATAAATTACTATCAATCTGTTATACTTATACAAGATAATAAGGCATAATAAGAACTTCTCTTATCGCCGATGTAACACAAGTTATTTGTTCTTAAGAAACATTAAACATTAGACAACTAAGTAAATAATAGGTGATTTTAGAATAAGAAAATGGAACAACGTTTGGAAAGTCACGCACAAAAGAATCCCAGAGAAAATGCGAATATATTCTCAATTGCCACATTTTTGTAAGTAAAGCAATACATTACTTAATATCCTTTACATATTTGGTATACACAAATTATTTTTTTATGAATACGACAGTATACCCATACAGCATTTTTTGCCGGACATGTACATTTAATTTACTGGCATTGCCAACACTCTTTAATGGCAAGGCATTGGCAAAAAGGTATCAAAAGACACAAAAGTGGGCAATTGGCCGATATTAGGCCACGTGTTGCAGATACTGTGATGGCATACATCATTACTAGGTTATGATGAAAAAATGCGTTTAGGATAATGGTATTTATCATTAAATAAGTATTGTAAGTTTTATAAGTTGAATGTCCCAGAAGTTAAATAACTTTAAAAAAATTAGAAAAAAGGCAAGAAAACTTTATCATTAAAAAATTACATAATATAAATTTTTATACAGTAACAATAAACCATAAAAAATTTAAGGTATGTACTAAAATTAAAAAAAAGAGAGTAAGTTAAAAGAAAACACTTTAGAAGAGTAAGTATTTAAGGGACACTTACACTAAATTTTCAGATCCAAAACATAGAGAAACATATTTTAAAGGAGTTAAATGTAAAAAAAAACTATTAAATATATAAAATATTTTTTAATAACACGTCTTTAAAACTTTTAATAAGGCAACTCCCTAATTTCATATTTTTTTTTAAGTAACTACAAACTTAAAAGGTTTAAAAACAAAATGTTTACAGCTCCTAACCGTCTACTTGAATAACTCGCCTTCTCGACTAGCCATCACTAATTAATCACACAACACACACTAATTAGGTAATGACTACACTTAATTATGTCTATTAAAAAACCCTTTTCTTTAAAAAAGAAACTAAACAGCTAGAAAACCACGTAGAAAACAATTGTACAAAGCGGCCAAACAAAAGCAATTTTTCTTCATCTGTCAAAATCGTCAAATCTTGTATTTCGGCTAACCGGGAAATTTGAATTTGTCACCTTCGGTCGAAACTAACCTAACTAATTTTACTATAACTTTTTTCTATTCTCTCAAAAATACATAGTAAACATTTTATTTGACCTAATTTTTATTTGCATGATTTGTAACACTAAAATGTTATGAAAAGGCCATTTCCTTTAAATCATGTAAAAATACATAAAATATTGTTCTTAAGCCGCCATTATAAATAAAAAAAAATTAAAAAAATTGCTCTAATGTTAGTTAAATACTAATGTTAACAATATGGTTTAAAAAGTTTGAATATGCATTGAAATCCAATAATTATTTGCCTGCAATAAAAAAGCATGCTTTATTTAATCAGGATTGGTATGCCGCCATTTTTGTATGCTTGCCGGCAATTCGCCCGCATGTAAAATTTATTGACAATTAAGTGTTTATTTAGGGTTGACTTTTTAATGCGTATTAGATGTTGGCATAATATTGCCATCAATTGCCAATGCTTTACCATCAATGCCAATATAAAAAATGTATATTGCCGGCAAATAGTGCTTGCTGGGTAATAAACACTTAAAAAAAAAAAAATAAGCCGGGTTCAAAAAAATAAAAAATCCCAAAATAACTTTTTTTTAAGCTCCTATATCAAGAAATAATATTGAGCTTTGACTGTTCTACTAATAGTCTGAGAGGTAGCAACATCGATAAAACAAGGATTTTAGGTTGACTGCTTTTTTGATATGTTGTTCTCCCTCCCTTTTGGGTAGATCCTCGGTTATCTGTCTGTGACCTTGACAGTTAGTGTTATCACCTTGACATTTAGAGCTGTCACTGATATGTCAAAAAATGCAGACCTAGGTCATATATTATTATCGCTCCAAGTTTAATCAAAATATACCAAACGATTTAGTAGTTAGAAAGAAGACGAAATGCAGACCTAGGTCATATATTATTATCGCTCCAAGTTTAATCAAAATATACCAAACGATTTAGTAGTTAGAAAGAAGACGACTGGTATAATTAGCATTGATAAAAGTGTATAGCATTAAAAAAAATATGTTTGGTTAACCAATCTAAAGAAAAAAAAATAAAAATTAGGTTTTATAAAATATTTTTAAAACCTTGAATTATTACCTGTACAGGTAGGATGCGAACTAATAAACGCAACCAATACCGCCCGCCAGACAGTCCAGAGTCTATTCAGAAGAGGAAGGAGAAACCCATATCAAAAAATCAGCTGACCTTATTTTTTTTCAAAAACGTTGCTACCTCCTATACTATAAATAAAATTTTAAATTATAAATTGGAATTGCAAGTTTACACTTTTGTATTTATTTAGATATAATTACAAGATACTTAAGAAAGGAAAAAAGAATGATTTGACGGAAAAGACATATGTAGAGTTTTACCAGAATTTGCAGCTGAAAAGCTAGGAAACAGGCTTGAATTGCAATGGAAAAAAAGAAAAGGCCATCGACAAAAACGCCAAATTTTGGAAATGCTTGACTAAGTGTTTTGGTCTAACTTATCTTTTTATACCGCTGTTCAATTGATGTTTGGAACGGCAATGATGTAAGTAAATAAGTACAGGGTGGCCCACCATATTCGACACGGTCTGTAGCTAGATAACCATGGGGTTTTTAAAAAAGTAAATACTGGAACATATACAGGTCGGATAAGACCACAGTATAAAATTATTTTAGTCTATACAGGGTGTCTCAAAAAAGTGTGACGTATCAAAGTTATATTTTTTAAATAAAACACCCTATATTTTATGACGGTTTTAGATTCTACTTTAAAAATAACTCAAGTTTGTTTATAGTACTAAGTGTCTAATTTTATTCGTTTTTGTGATATTTGATTTTTTTGAAAAATGCAGAGGTAAAATTAAATTGATTTTACTTTAACATTTTTAACACTTTAAACTTTAAAATGTGTAACAAGATTAGAAAAAGTCTGCCATATCATACGTAGGTCAAATCAAGATCAAATATTGTACAGGGTGATCAAAAAATAATTTCAATTTTTCAGAAAATCAAATAGCTATATCTCTCTTATTTTAAATGGAACACCCTGTATTATTTTACGTTACATGATGACAAATAAAATACTCTTTCAAATGGTGTATAGGTTGCCTATACCTATCTTTTAGTGCTTTTTAATAAAATGTTTTTACAAATTTTTAGTCCAAATGTTTATTTAAATTAAAGTTAATATTTTTCTTAAGAAAATAATAAACCATTTATTGATTACTAGTGTTTTAGTCAGTTTAAAAGAAATTTTAATGATTTTAAATAAAAACCCTTCTTCTACAACAACAAGATGATATAATACTGGTAGGATGTGAAAAAAATATTCCAGTAGAAACCATCTGATAACCTTAATAGTTGCTTTAAAAAATTTGACACAGTGATTGTGGATAATGAAAGAAACGAGTTATAGGTCACAGAATGTCGTCATAACTGACCAGAGGCGTTATTAGGATTGTTTAAAAACACAAGTTTTATCATTACCACATTCAGCTGAATACGTGTTATTGGAAATAGCATTATAAGCAAATAATGATTTTTTTCCTGTAAATTTTAAAAATAATGGCAGATAATACAAAATCTTTTAATTTTGTGCTTTTTTCAATAAATTTACATTTTGCAATAACGGCTTAGTAAATAGGAATAGCTATATCACAGCCTACTTACATTTAAATAGACATTTGAAATAAAAATATGTTAAAACGGAATTTACTTAAAAGTATAAAAGATAGGTATAGGCAACCTATACACCATTTCAAAAAGCATTTGGTTTGTCATCATGTGGTTTAAAAAAATACAGGGTGTTCAATTTAAAATAAGAGAGATATTGCTATTTGACTTTCTAAAAAATTGAAATTATTTTTTGATCACCCTGTATAATCTATGATCTCGATATGACCTACGTATGATAAGGCAGACATTTCCTTATCTTGTAACAAATTTTAAAGTTTAAGGAATTTATATTGTTAAAATAAAATTAATTTAATTGCACCCCTGCATTTAAAAAAATCAAATATCATTAAAACGAATAAAATTAGATACATGGTACTATTAACAAACTTAAATTATTTTTTTTATGTAGAATCTTAAACCGTCATAAAATAAAGGGTGTTCCATTTAAAAAAATATAACTTTGATACGTCACACTTTTTTGAGACATCCTGTATAGAGTAAAATAATTTTATACTGTGGCCTTATCCAACCTGTATATGTTTCAGTATTTCCTTTTTTAATAACCCCATGGTTATCCAGCTACAGACCGTGTCGAATATGGTGGGCCACCCTGTATACAGGGTGACCCAATTGTCCGAGAAAGTCCAATATTTCTTTTGTTTAATGAGATATGACAATACATTTTTAATAAAAGTTGTAGAGTTTTTTAAACGTGCATGTTCTAAAAATATTTTTATGTATACAGAGTGTAAAAAGAAAGTTATGGCTAAAAAAATAGTTTTGTTTTAATTTGTAACCCCTATTTTTGTTTACAGAATCGGATTAAGCATGAAATTTTGCTTATATAACGATATTTTATTTTGACCATGTTTGCACGCAAGTTATACTTTACTAAAACCTTTGGTAAAAACGAATAGAAAATTATGTAAAAACGGAAACAAATTAGTTATTAGTAATACTTAACTAGGTGTTTTAAATCACTTTTTTGAATTATTTAAAAATTTTAAATATCTTTAAAACCTTAGATTTTTGGTATAAAAATGGCTGGAACAACTTGCCTTATTTTAATTCCTAAAATCTAAAAATCAACCCAGAAACAGGTTGTTTCATAAAAAAAAAGATTAAGCCTTTTAAATGTTAAGATTTTGACAATGCCATAAGAAATATCCTGTATGAGACTCAGTGAATTATTATTTAGGGATTTTTTCGATAGTCAGTGTTTTAAAACATCTGGCTAAGTATTAATTATTACTAATATATTCTCGTTTTTACCCAATTTTTGGGTATTATGTTTTACCAAAGTATTAATAAATTATAAATAGGGTGGCAACATCGCCACAAGTGCCAAAATAAATGAGCGTACTATATACAAAATTTTATGATGGAAGTTTTTGGTTTCTTAGTCATAACTTTTTTGAACACTGTATACTTGAAAACATGCACTTTAAAAACTTTGCTAGTTGAGCATAGAGGTAAGTTGGGCAATCAAAATATCTCAAAAACTATTGACCGCACGCGAAAGCATCAAATAGCGTAAAGAAGGGGTTGCGCGAGGGAACTCATTGTGCGACCACTAGTGGTGACCCGGCGATCGAGAAAAGTATCCGTGCGCATTGTTTATTTTGTGATTAAAAAGTAAAATAATTGCAAGCCGGAAAAATTTATCTTTAATAGTTAAATGTATTCCGTTCTTAATTAGGTAAGTGTTAATCTTAAGTAAATTTATTGCAGTTTTTAATATGTATAAAGATTTTGGATATAATTCTAACCGGTTTTTTAATAAATTTACTTTTCCTTTAAAATTTCAGGTTGGGGTTAGTTGAGCTACAGTTGTCCAACTATCCCACCACATTCGAAATTTGTACAAGCAACAAAGAAAACGAGCTGACCTATCTAACCTATAAATTTTCTCTGGAAATAGTTTGACCATACCCAAAGGCTGGTCCAAAAAAGGAGCCAAATCAAACAGAAGACTGAAAAAAGCTGAAATTTTAATAGATACAGAAGGCATTACAAGAGAAGCAAAATAAAACTGCTTAAAAAGTTTAAAAAATGAAGATGAATTGATAGATATTAAATCCAATAGTTAATTGTCAAAATGTATTTTTATTGCTTACGTATCTAACATTCAAGCCATGATTTGATTATACTTTCTAAGTGCTCCACTACCTCACCTATGGGGTACGTTGGGCATACTTGACTATCTACAGAGACAACAATGAGACGAGTAACTGGTCCTAACAATTTGTCCATTGTATTTATCCCTTTCTTGTTTAACGGAAGTTCCAATAAATATGTCTTTGTCTTTCATCATGGCAGGCTATCGTAGATGGAGCAATCATCGCTTTGCCCTGGTTGCCAAGTTGTTTACAATTTCTGCATGTAAACTTTAAATGTTCTTTTTGGCTCACATCTAATTAAGAGAAAGAAAATATACCATGAATCGAATATTTTTAACTTGACAAACGTTGCCGCAGGCAGTCACCCTGAAATGTTAATCGATATTTGTGTTTGATATTTTTTAATGGCCGTTTGTTTGGACAGTTTGTTTACATTTTTTGTGATTTATTGTGTGTTTCGTGGTTTTTGCCTTTAATTGGACTTTGAATATTGACTTTTATTAGTGATCACAGTGTATATATTAAATTTGTGCTTTTCAACAGATAATTTAAGGTAATATTGACATGGTTATCTGTAAGAAAAAATCTTTATAAAAACCAAATAAATGACATTTTTAATAAGGTGTGTGTAATTATTGAACTAAACCCCAATATTTTATATTAATAGGAAACAAAAACCAGTACCTAACATTAAGGGCAAAAATAGCACAGCTATATAATTTGAATTTGGCGGGCAAACGATAAAGTCGACTCACGCGCCATCTGCGTTTGCCTTCCTTGAAGATAGACAAGGAAGGCCCAGCAGCTATCTCCCTCTCGGATAATTTATTTACATTTAGTTGCTCGTCTCATTGTTGTCTCTGCTATCTACATTAAAATAGGCCTAAATTTGACTTATTAGAAAAAAATTACCTACTACATTATTAATAAGGGATAAATTGCTAATCCATCAGTATGCATTATGAACCATTAAGACTTATTTTTAAGGAGCTATAACCCATCAAGTAAAAAATTGCTCAACCAGCCCCGCCCTACCCTAAACCTTTTGGACTTTCTCGGACAACTGGGCCACACTGTATGTTTATGTTTTATATTTTAAAAACACAACAAAAACCTTTGGTATTTATTTATTACAGATTATATCAACCAATGGTATTTTCCAAATTCGTAGCATACTTTCAACCAAATCAAACTGCTCTGAGCAAAACAGACGCATATTTATACGCTTCAAGTGTTATAGGCCTCAATCTCCTAAACATACTGTATGTTCATAATTTTACTCAATTGATTACAGAGTACTCAATAAAGGTACGAACAGCTGTATGCTCGTTAATTTTTAGGAAAGCGTTAAAGATAAGTCCAGAAGCATTTTCAAATATAACAATTGGTAAGACTTTTAACCTACTAACTTATAACTAGCCGACCCGTGTCCACTTTGTTGGGCGTTAATTATATTTTTCTCTGAACTTTTTGTTTAATTATAATTAAATATAGCCTATTGCATTCCTAAATAGTGCAGCTTTCTGACTGAGTTTTTAGCCGTATTTCCAAAAATTAGCCCTTACAACAATCCGAGTTACAAACATTAACTTTTTATTAATAATATTATGTAATTAAATATAAAATTCTATTTCAAATAAGTAAATTCGTTCCTTTTCGTTCCTAGGGCGTAAATATCAGATTATTATAATGGCAGCTAAACAACATTATTTTATGTTTTTTTACATAATTTAAAGGAAATGGCCCTTTCATAAAATTTTATTGTTACAAATCATGTAAATAAAAATTAGGCCAAACAAAATGTTTATTATGTATTTTTTGAGAGAATAAAAATAAAATGATGATAAAATTAGTTAGGTTAATTTCGATCGAAGGTGACAAATTCAAATTTCCCGATTAGTCGAAATACAAGATTTGACGATTTTGAGGGATGAAGAAGAAAGTGTAAGTGTCTCTTGAATTAATACTATTTTAAAGTGTTTTCTTTTGATTTACTATCTTTTTTTTTAATTTTATTACATACCTTTAATTTTTTATGGTTTATTGTTACTGTATAAAAGTTTATATTATGTAATTTTTTGAATGATAAAGTTTTCCTGCCTTTTTTTCTTATTTTTTTCTAATACAAAATTATAAATATGTTATTTAACTTTTGGGACATTCAACTTATAAAACTTGCAATACTTATTAAATGATAAATGCCATTATCCTAAACGCATTTTTTCATCATAACTTATTAATGATGGATGCCATCACAGTATCTGCAACATGTGGCCCAATAACGGCCAATTGCCCACTTTCATGTCTTTTTGTTATCTTTTTGCCAATAACTTATTAATGATGGATGCCATCATCCTAAACGCATTTTTTTGGCATAACTTATTAATGATGGATGACTGATGCCATCACATTATCTGCAACACGTGGCCCAATAACGGCTAATTGCCCACTTTCGTGTCTTTTTGATACCTTTTTGCCAATGCCTTGCCATTAAAGAGTGTTGGCACTGCCAGTAAATTAAATGTACATGGCCGGAAAAAAATATTATATGGGGTATTATTAATTTTTTATTAAAAATAGTATAAATAAATGAATTACATTGTTGCTATTTCTAATAGAATTGTAAATAACTACACAGATAAATGGCAAATATGATATTGTTTTAGGCCACCTTGGCCAGAGCAATTTCCTTTGGGCGGCTTTACGCGATAACGTATTTTTTTCTTTAAAATTGCAGTTTTCTTAAAAAACCTTATAAACATAATATTTAAATAATGCATAATAAAATACAATCAATTCATACCATTTTGATATGTTAATGATGCAAATTAATAGTTATGTGTCGTAGTAAGATTTAAATTTTCACAGAAGAAATAATATCTACATCAAGCCGCATCCAAAACATTTTTGGTGACTGAAGGCAGAGACAACAATGAGACGAGTAACTGGTCCTAACAATTTGTCCATTGTATTTATCTCTTTCTGGTTTAACGCAAGTTCCAATAAATATGTCTTTGTCTTTCATCATGGCAGGCTATCGTAGATGGAGCAATCATCGCTTTGCCCTGGTTGCCAAGTTGTTTACAATTTTTGCATGTAAACTTTAATGTCCTTTTTGGCTCGCATCTAATTAAGAGAAAGAAAATATACCATGAATCGAATATTTTTAACCTGACAACGTTGCCGCAGGCAGTCACGCGGAAAAGTTATTCGATATTTGTGTTTGATATTTTTCAATGGCCGATTTGTTTGGACAGTTTGTTTACATTTTCTAGGATTTATTGTGTGTTTCGTGGTTTTTTTACCTTTAATTGGACTTTGAATATTGACTTTTATTAGTGATCACAGTGTATATATTAAATTTGTGCTTTTCAACAGATAATTTAAGGTAATATTGATATGGTTATCAGTAAGAAAAAATCTTTATAAAAACCAAATAAATGACATTTTTAATTAGGTGTGTGTAATTATTGAACTAAACCCCCATATTTTTTTATTAATAGGAAACAAAAACAAGTACCTAACATTAAGGGCAAAAATAGCACAGCTATATAATTTGAATTTGGCGGGCAAACGATAAAGTCGACTTACTCGCCATCTGCGTTTACCTTCCTTGAAGACAGACAAGGAAGGCCCAGCAGCTATCTCTCTCTCGGATAATTTATTTACATTTAGTTGCTCGTCTCATTCTTGTCTCTGCTGAAGGATTAAAAGCGGTTTTGTGATTTGAGTGATAGATATTGGACCAATAAGGAGTTGCGTTTAGAAATTACGACGTTAGATGGCGTTACCCGCTGGGCGGGTCTTCCCTAATTTTTAGCATATTTTGCTTCTCAGATTATAGGATATTAAAATATAAGTGTAAAGCTTTGATTATTGACTTTATTTTCGCTAAAAAAATAGACAATTATCTTTTTTCTGACTTCTCATATTATATTTTTATTTGTAGGAAAGACTGTAACACTAGTGTCGAAAGACATTTTGCAATTGATGCAGCATTAACCTTCCTGGGTAACATGTTTATTGGATTTTTACAACTTATTGTTGTAACTTACATACTATATAACCGAGTGGGTAATTCGGCCTTTCCTCCAATGGCAGTGATTATGATAATTATACCTATTCAACGTAAGTTTGTAAAAAATGCAATACGTTTTACAGTTTAAAATGCTAGATGAAAATATACATTATTGCTAGGGTGTCCTTACACTTACTTAGAAAAACACAAAATTTTGCATGACAGGCAGCATGGATTTCGCCACAAAAGATCTACAGCAGATCTTCTTTCCTTCGTATCACACTGCTGGAATAAGTCTCTTGAGTTTCTAGGTGAGTCCCAGATCGTTGCTCTTAATATATCCAAAGCTTTTGACCAGGTCTGGCATGCCGCCCTTCTTAATAAACTTCCCTCCTATGGTCTTTCAACTAAACTCTGTACTTGGTTCTCTAGTTATCTATCTGATCGTCGTATATCAGTTATTGTGGACGGCTATTCTTAAAGCTTTCACCAAGTAAATGCTGGAGTCCCTCAGGGCTCAGTTCTGGCACCAACATTGTTCCTTCTTCACATCAAAGACCTTCTCTCGTCCACAACTAATTCCATTCATAGTTTTGCCGACGATAGTACCCTTTACTCCAGTTTTCAGGTTCCTAAACCCATCACTAAACCTGACTTGGCAAACAAACGCAGAGCGATGCAGACATCTCTTTCGCAGGATCTTAATTTAATATTGGATTGGGGCGCCAAAAATCTTGTTCATTTTAATGCATCCAAAACATAAATCATGTTCCTTGTCGCGAAAAGAGTCATCAAATACTCATCCTCTACTTATGAGCGGCCAAGTTTTACAGAGCAAAGACACCTTCAATTTTGTGGGCGTCACATTTGAAAGTAACCTTAACTGGCATAAACACATTGTATCTATAGCCACGACAGCCTCAAAAAAGCTTGGATTTCTCTTTCGAGCCAAAAAGTATTTCTCCACTTCTAATTTATACACTTTATATGTGTCCCAAATCCGACCTCCCTTGGAATATTGTTCTTATATCTGGGGCATGGCGTCTTCCAAAACCCTAAACATTCTTGATTCTATTCAAAGAAGAGCTATTCGTCTCATTAATGATCATTTACTTACAGAAAGGCTTCCCTCTCTTGCCCATCGTCGGGCTGTGGGGGATTTATCGCTTTTTAATCGGTACTTCCATGGCTTCTACTCTCTAAAGAATTGTCCAGTATAGTTCCTTCACTCACGGTTCCCAACAGAGAAACTCGTGGTTCCGCGCGTATGCATCCCTGTACGGTCCAAATGGACAGGCCCCGAACTTCCCACTTTGTTCGTTCTTTTATCCCTAGAGTTTCTAGACTGTGGAACCTGCTGCCCGCGGAGGTCTTTCCTTCCCCCCAAATCTTCAAGTATTTAAGACCCGTGTCAACAAACTCCCTCTTACCTCGCTTAAGACACCCACGGTACGTTAGTATTTAGGCTTTTAGCTTTCGTGGCTTGTCCAAAGATAAAAAAAACACAAAATAAATAAAAAACACCATTGTAAATTTATTTATTTTTGTAAATGATTAACTGCGCAAAGCGATCTTTATTAGCACCCTTGATCAGGTGGACCATTGAAAGTCATTACTTACCTGGTGTTTTGAAATTTCTGATAATAATTTCTGTACATTTTAAAATTGTGAAAAGTTATAACGAGAAGACATTTAGTTAATATACCAAAGATATCATCAATAATTTAAATACATTTAAAGCACATATTTTAAATGACTAATAGCAATTTGGCTTTTAAAGACTCATATACCTAATTTCTCTGATTCCTCTTCCTACTGAATTCAACCTTAAAAGCTGTCGCAATAGCATCTTTTTTAACTTATTTAACGTCAGGGGCTTTTAGGTAGAATAAACAGCTGGTTAGCCACAGTGGGGGTCGTCCGGAATGCATTGCTCATCACCAAACACCCTAGTCCGAGTTTTTACATTCGCCTTTATAAATGACTTTTTAAAGTGATTTAAGTACCATTTTTCTCTTTTTGAGTTTTATTTCCACTTTATCAGAGTAAAGAACGAAGACAGCACCATTATTAAACCAGCTTAAGTGATTTTGCATCTTACTTTTTAAGGTTGGCGCGTGATAAGTATGTATTGCAATGAGTGGCCGCCAGGTTTTGCAGAGCAGGGGCACATTCAAACTTGTGGGCATAACATTTGAGAATAACCTTAACTGGCATAAACACATTGTATCTATAGCCACCGCGGATTCAAAACAGATTTGATTTCTCTTCCGAGCCAAAAGGTATTTTTCTCCCTTCAATTTATACACTTTGAATGTGTCCCAAATTCGACCCTTTTTGGAATATTGTTCTCATGTCTGGGGAATGGCATCCCCTACAACCCTTAGCATTCATGATGCCATTCAAAGAAGAGCTGTTCGTCTTATTAATGATCTATTACTTACTCAAAGACTTTCTTCTTTTGCCCATCGTCGAGCTGTGGGAGATCTATCGCTTTTTATAGATACTTTTACGGCTTCTGCTTCGACGAATATTCAGTATAGTCCCTCCTCTTGCAGCTCCCAACAGAGAAACTCGTGGTGCCGCACGTATTCATTCCTATACGGTCCAATTGGACAGGCCCCGAACTTCCCATTTCGTTCGTTCTTCTATCCCTAGAGTTTCTAGACTGTGGTATCTACTGCCAGCGGATATCTGTCCTTCTCCCCTAAATCTTCAACTTTTAAGTCCCGTGTTGACAAACTTCCTCTTACCTTGCTTAAGACTTTAGAAGAAGAATTTAGGCTTTTTGCCTTCGTGGATTGTCCAAAGATATAAAAAAAAGAAAATATTATCACTGAAACTCGCTCCATTTATAATAATTATCTTTAGTTTGGACAGCAAGGTTTGCCATTGAAGCCATAAGAGTTTTCTATCTCACTATTGTGTTAACGCTTGTCTCTGCTAGCGGGTCTGTAACATTCCTTGTCAAGCTATGTATCCAATTAACTACACTCCTTGACAAACAAGTCCTTAGCTGCTTTACATAACATAGCATCATAGGAGGTAATATCGAGAGCCCCGTTAATGAAAATCTGGATAAATCGAGCTCGTAGCTCCCAGAAATTCCAAAGAAAACAAAAATAATTCTTCAATCGATGCAATGCATAAATTGTCGGCTGTCAAACCAAGACCTGCTGCTGGTATTACGTATAACCTTCACTTTCACTACTAACAGTTCCCATGGCACGCCCATCTATTTCCCACCATTTGAGAGATACCTCGTGTTTACCACCAAACAGGATACCATCAGCTTATAGGAATCTTCGCTCACAGCGCTTAGCTCCAGAAGAAAGATGCCGTCAATTTAGCGTGAATCTTTCCTTGATCCCCGAAGGTAAAAACGTCCGTACGGCACCTCTAACCGCCACCCCGGGAAGAACATTGTAGTCATTTACGCACGTCCGCACTGTCCGGAAGTCAAACAAGAGTTCCGTCATATGAGTTCTCCCCGGATTGGATATGGATGAAGAGCAATTTCACTTCACTTCACGCCAGGCTTTAACCCTTTCAGCCCTGATTTATTGTTAGCTGAAAAAAATTATTTTTGTTTTAAATCATGTTTAGTATGTGTTAAATAATACCCTTACCTGATCCTAATTGGTTCCGACCATAGATATAGATTCTAGAAGGATGTGGCAAATGCCACCACTAGGTCCAAGAGGATGCGGAAGACATTAGAATAAAAATAAATATTTTCGAAAGCTGTTTATATTAAAAATAAAATGGATTTACAAACTAATTTAAGAGGACTTATGAAAGCTCTTGAAACAATTTCTTTGTTTTGAGAGGCACAAAGGCACCCCACACTTCTCACATTGTATTCTAGATCTGCCTCCACATGATTCTAACTTGCAACGTTGTTCATGACCATCCACATGGACTGGCCAGTGACCCAAGGCATCATATCTAATATCCTTTACTGGAATTGGGTGCTTTTTTGTTCGTTTAGGCACTGGAGAATTTCGGGGACTATTACAGGCAGATGAAGGTCGACCACGTTTAGGAGTTACACACGTTCCAGAGAATGCCAAACCTTCTGCCACGCATATTGTAAATTCTAAAAGGTCCATTCTGGTTTTTCTTGCTACGCCGAAGTAATCCATGTCTCTTTGATATTCCAACCAAGCATTACATACTGCCAAGTTGAAATAATGAAAAATAACTCGCAATGTCCATTTCCTCGAACGAATAAATGTACGATAAAGGGAAATAAGAAAGTCACTTTTGTCAACACCTCCCATAGAAATATTATAATTTCGTACAATACGTGGCCGCTTTATATGTACATATTTCTTTTCTTTTTTATCCCACCTTTTACTTCATCTTCAGGATCGATAGCAACAAAATTGGAAGCCATATTGACAGCTTTATTATCATACCATCGCACTGCTACTATTTTTTGATCTTCTGTCATCACTGAGTCGGAACTACCACGTCCCATTTTTTTAGTTCATTTTCTGATTTTAGTGGGCATTTTTCAAGTCTGTTTGGACGTATAGTACCAGCCATAAAAATTCTCTCTCTAACATTATTTCTAACAAAAATAGGGATGTAAAATAATTGTCACAAAATAGCTTGTGTCCTTTGCCATCAGAAATTCGGTTGGACAAGTATATGACTAACCCATTTGTGGCCGAGTATTTTTCTTGAAGATCAGTAGAAACGGTAGTGGCCCCTTGATATATTACAGACCGGTATACAATTCCAGAAGCGCCACACAACATAAATATTTTAACACCCCATGGATTAGGTTTCCTTTTATAAATTGCTTTACAGCAATTTGTCCCTTGAATGGAATGATTGACTCATCAATGCACAGATTCTCTTCAAGTGGGAGTTCTTCACACCTTTTGTCAAAAGAGTCAACTATTGGACGCACTTTCCAAAGTTTGTCTTCCGCATTATGATTAGCGTTGACATCTACAATATGTAGGTTATTCCTAAGAGATTCAAACCTATTTCGAGAAATCGCTACATCATCCAAGAATTTTATTTTTGTAGAAGACTTCCAATACATTCTCAACCTCGGGAAACGTACTACCCCAAAAATAATGTGTAGGGCTACTAGTTTTTATTTCATTTTTACTAGTATCTATATTTTTTCCGTGCTTTTGAATAGAATACATATTCGTTTTGTCGGCCAATTCGTGAAAGATTTCATCTGGAAAATATTTGGAGAAGTACATCAGTGGAGTTTGATTTTGACTTTCAGCATCATAACCGGCAACAATTTGTCCCGAGAAATCGGTGTTTGGTGGAACGAATTGTCCATTCTTCCAAATTACTTTTTTCTTTTCTATTTTTTGGCTTTTTGGTTTTTTTTGTGAAAGTCTTTCTTTTATAACCGACAATGGGACATTATCTTCTTCCTCCTCAAATTCTTCATTTCCAATCTCATCATTTTCATCTTCACTTGGTTCAAATTCCAAGTCATATATATTCTCTCCCGTGTCCTCGGTGTCCGTCTCTATCTCAGAATCAGAAAGGGCTAAAACTGCAGCTTCGGCGTCATTTAGGGACACTGTTTTGGCAACTGCCTTTATTTTTCCATAGAAATTACGGGGGGTATTGCATCGAATTCGGTATCATCTAAAATTTTTTCAAAATTTAATTTTGTACTCATAAAATAGAGAACGTATCCAAAAATATTGTTAATAATAAATCTAATAACATTTCAAAAAAAAACTTGATTGGTGCCTCTACGACCCAACGGTGGCAACTGCGTACACAAAAATGTGGGGGTCTTTTTCAAAGTCATTTATTAGAAAAACATCCTACCAATATGAAAGTCTATCATATTTGTGATTAGTATTTATATTCTAGTTAAAAAAAGAACGAAATTACATATATTTTAGCTGTAGTAAACACTTACCCAACATACTATTTGGCTTTTGCGAATCCATCTTGAAAGCACGTTGGATATCTCCAGTTTGCAAACCGACAACAATCGAGAATCGGTCTTAAAATTATTATCGCATTAAAATTAGTATAAGGTAGCACCATCTATCGCTGGGGGACACGAAATAAATCTTTTCCGGCCATTTAGACAACTATAAATACAGCGGTGGCAAAAGCCACCGTCAGGGCCGAAAGGGTTAAGTGTGTAACCTAATGCTACACTCGCTCTAAATACCTTTTTAACTAACTACATGTGGGACAGAGTTACGTAATATTCGAATGCTCGGTATTCTGAATCCAATCCATTATACTGTAATTCTTTTGGCTGGTATTCAAATACCTAATACATCGGTGTCGTTGGTATTCAGTATTCGACTAAAAACTTTTTTATTAAGTATTCGGTATTGAGGATTGTGAATACTGTTTTTGAATCATACTGTGCGAAATCTTGCTTTGTATTTATATTCAGTTGTTCAGATCCTGTATTTAAATCCTGGTATTGATATTTCGTTATTCGAATACAGGTTTTAAGTATTCAAATAGAGCTATTCAGTATTAAAAAAAAACAAGTGCTGTGGGTAAGGACCTTTTTACTGAATACCGGTATTTAAATACTGCGGTAATCAAATACTTTTATAATACGGTATTCAAGATTCATATTCGAATAGAGGATTTCAGTATTCGATCCAACTCTGATAAGGAACAATAATTATTGCTTTTTGTTTTAATGATAAAAATGTATTTTAGTTATAACTGGAAAAAAGACAACAAAAACAAGGCTGTCAACAGCAAAAAGAACTGACAAGAGATTTGGACTTATACAAGAAATTTTAAGTGCTATAAAAATAATAAAAATGTATGCTTGGCAGTCATACTTTGAAAAATTAATTACCAAAGCCAGAATGTAAGTAACAGTAGCACTTACCAAACACCAATTTGGCAATTGGTAAAATTTTTTTAAATATAAAAAAACAACACCAAATGTTTTTTAAACCTTATGTAATTGCATTCCTATCATAAGACAGGAAAGGGCCATACAATGGAGATTCAAGGAGGACCAAGAAGTCAACTCAGTGTGTGAGATGCCTTCAGACAAAATGGTACCAAGCTACTGGCTAAACAAAGGTTTTCAAACTTTAATACCAGACACTGGGTGGCAGGGCCTCCCATTAAAGCCGACCTAATCTGGTATACAGACGGCTCCAAAACAGACCAAGGAGTTGGAGCAGGTATATATGGGGACAAACCAAGGACGAAAATAATCTTTGGTCTCGGACAACACCCTACTGTGTTCCAGGCCGAAATTGTAGCCATAGAATAATGTGCTAGGGAAATCATCAGAAGGAGCTATGAGGATAAAACCATAGTAATCTATTCGGACAGCCAGGCAGCCATCAGGGCACTCAGTTCATGCAAAATCAGCTCCAAGCTGGTGCGGGACTGCGTAATTGCCCTGGAAGAGGTGGGTGCGTCCAACAAGCTAACCATTGCCTGGGTACCAGGACACGAAGGCCACGAAGGCAATGAAGAAGCTGATAAATTGGCAAAGGAGGGGCTGGCAGGACAATGGTAGGTCCCTAGCCCTACTGTGGTATTCCATCATGCCAGGTAAGGTCATCCATTAGATCATGGATTATGAGGGAATCACAGGACTGGTGGACGAGAACACCAGGATAGCGTCAGGCGAAAGTGTTCATCAAATCTTACTCGCCAAAATTTACAAAAGACCTTCTGAATTATAACCGGAAGGCAGTAAGAATAATAGTGGGTCAAATGACAGGTCATTGCAGACTAAATAAACACCTGGAAACTATGGGCCTGGCAGAAGAAAACCTATGTAGGTTCTGCCAGGAGGAGGAAGAAACCGCAGAACACGTATGGTGCTACTGCGAAGCCCTTTGTCGTCTGCGGTTTGCAAGGCTGGGTGAAGAAAATCTAAAGCGGCAAGATATATCAAGGGGCCAGTTTCAAGCTTGTGGAGTCTGATTAAACAGACCGGCTTGGATAGCGTGCTCTAACCTATGGACGGAGGACACACAATAAACCTGAGCAGGTTGCAGTGTTAGAGGATATGCAATCCACCTCCTAATCTAATCTAATCTATGTAATTGCATATTTAAGTATGATTCTACCGAGTGATTCAACGATAGAATAAAATTGATTGCGATTAAACTGGTAAACTTTATAATTTTTACCTAGTGATATGAGGAATAAAATAATAATTACTAAAGCGCCAAGTTTACCCCAAATTTATCTCGTAATATACTTGTTTTATTTTAGGAAAGAAACTCAAAAATTAAAAATAGTTTACTATCTAAAAGCCTTTATTGGTTGGTTGGGAGCCATCACAATAAATATAGCTTTTTATTTACTCTTAATTTCATATATTGCCCAAGGTCACACTGTACAAGCTGAGACAGTTTATTTTGTTCAGCAATGTCTTAATACTTTGAGAATTGCTATTTCGGTTTCAATACCTATGGGTAAGTATTTATATTGCAAAAACCATAAACAATAAATATAATTAGCCAAGTAATAGTATATTACATTACAAGTGTGGAAAATGACTAATTTCACACGAGTGGGAATATTGTTACACAAGGCGTTAGCCGAGTGCGACAAACCCACGAGTGTAAGAAAGTGATTTTCACACAAGTAATGTACACTATTTTTCCTACGACCACAAGTTAGTTACCAAAACAAATAAAAGTTGTTTGTCTTCACAGAAAAAAATAAGAAAACAATTGAAAACTTTGCATCACTAGGGTGATATATACTTTCCCTTATTGCGATATATTTTACTGTTGCAAAATATGTTTATATCAAAAATCACCTACCTAGTAGCTTTTTATCATTTTAGAATTAAAAAAAGGTCCAGTTAACAGCCTGGTAACTCCAAATTTATTTTAAATAACAATGACAGCTTTATATTATACTTTGCAACACTAGTGCTGTAAAGTACTTTGCAACACTAGTGTGATATAAGGCATTTTCTATGCATGAAAACAGTGTGCTATTTACTATTTTCATATGTGGTCGTAGGAAAAATAAAATTTCTTTATACCCAAATTGTATAGTGTCAAAAATCTATCGTTGATAGTATTTAGTTTCAAGTTTAAACCATTTTTATATTAAAGTTTAGAAAAACAAATAAAAACTGGAATTACAAGAACATTGTTTAAAAATCGTCGTTCTGTGTATATTTTTAAAATATGTTTCTAAATGGCGTTTAAAAATGTACTAATGAACTAATTAGTTATATTCTAGAAATAATTAAGAGAAATCAATATTTTAAGATGACGTTGCAAGCGAGGTATTCTTAATATTTTTTTACCAATTACAAAGTTGATTTAACATCATTTTTAGCTAAGATAGTTTTTCTGCTTTTAAAAATTTATAATTAAACTTGGTTCTTACTAGCCAGAATTAACTTTG
Organism: Listronotus bonariensis; assembly: GCA_014170235.1. Classification (NCBI taxonomy): domain Eukaryota; kingdom Metazoa; phylum Arthropoda; class Insecta; order Coleoptera; family Curculionidae; genus Listronotus; species Listronotus bonariensis. The sequence continues at coordinate 79,099 of JACEGR010004284.1, forward strand.
CTTGACATGGAATTGGATAAAAGACTTCGCGCGATTCCAAATGGATGGAACTATCTGGTTTTCGAGCCATCGAAAATTAGCTACTGTTCGCCCAGCCAGTAAACCTCGAATGTGGACAAAAAATGTGTTGCTTTTAAGATGTTGCCAGTTGTTTATCCTTATAATCCTTATTTATTTTACACTATATTTTTTTATATTTATTATTTAGTTAAAGTACCTGTTTTAATCTTGTCATTGGTGCTATTTTTTATTTCTTAAATGTACCGAATATAATATGTACTATGGGTAGATATTTATATTCCCCCAACATTTTCTTACATTTTAAATAGTTTGGCAACAATGCTTTTCTGCAAATAGAAACTTGGCGAGAGATTTGTGGCCGTCGAGACGAGCCTCCAAAGCATCGTCGAATGATATTTGAGTATATTCATGACGCGAATTTCGTCCCCTGCCTCGTTCTGGTACATTCAGTGGGCGAACAGTATTATGTGTTGTTGTGTAAAAAGAGTTTTCGTGATCCCATTCGTATACTTTGTGAATAAAACATCTTTTTATCTAAACTTTGATTTAAAAATGGCCCCAACATAAAACGAAATACATTTTATTTTCTAATTTTACTGGGCTAAATAAGACAGTGTTTGTTATGCATTTTATTGAAAGTTTTCTAGTATAGGGTTTTGTTTCTTATTAGTAGATTGTAAATTATTTTTATTAAAATTTAAAAAGGTACCAACTCTTCTTAAAAATCATCAAATCATACATTGAGTGTTTAGACTTGTTTCTATTCGACTATTTTTATTTTCTTTAAACAGATAGATCACACCTTGTGTTTTTACATTTTATGTTCCAAATAATTTAAGTTATTATTAAATACTTTATATTGCAGGGATCTGTAACACAGCTGATCTCATTGCTGCTTTTAGCAGATTGCAAACCTTTCTAGATGCTGAAGAAGTAAACATTCAAAACAAATCCGAATCCATACCTAAAACTCCAAAAATATATCTAAATAGTGTTGAAGTAGGCATTAAAGGAAACTCTATTTTAAAATCAGTATCACTTGCTCATGATAGTGGTTTGCTTTTGATCACTGGAAGTGTAGGTAGTGGCAAAAGTGTACTTTTGAAAACGCTGCTGGGCGAATACCCCATTATAAACGGGTTAGCTAAAGTAGATGGTTCCTTGTCCTATGCACCTGAAGAACCGTGGTTATTTCCTTCTAGCATAAGACAAAACATCCTTTTTGGACAACCATATGATAAAATAAGATACCAAGAGGTCCTAAATGTTTGTGGACTGACACATGATATAAATCAATTTGATAATCTAGATCTAACTATTGTTGGCGATAGAGGTATTAATTTAAGTACGGGCCAACAAGCAAGAATTACTTTAGCTAGAGCTATTTACAAAGACAGTGATATATATTTGATAGATGATTGTCTATCTTCCTTAGATAATAATGTAAGCAACCATATTTTTAACAAATGTATTAAAAGTTATTTGAAGAACAAACTTTGCATATTTGTCAGCAATAATATTAGCATTATAAAACAAGTAAGTAACAAAAATATACTGTTTCTTGAAAATGGCGTTTCTTTGACACTTGATCAACAAAATCTTAGTCTAGATAGAAGAATAACGTATTATATCGATGAAGAAACTGATCAAGCAAAGAAAGAAAGAGAATCTTTTATAGCAATTGAAAACGATATTATGAATATGGATAAAGATGAATTTAGTGAATCAGACAAATTACTTTACAATAAAAAGGAGGACGGAGTACAAACAAATTTGTATCATGAAGAAAAGAAAGAAGGTAGAGTTTTATGGGTAAACTATGTTACCTATTATAGATATATGGGTAGTCTATTGACCTGTATTTATTTGATAATTGCTTTTGCTATCGCTCAAGGGACTCTTTCGTACTCCGAAAAATTAATAAGTTTATGGTAAGTTTTACACTTATACAGTGTGTCTACGTAAGTTGGCGTCATATGGAAAACTTTATTACCATTGATTTTTCGAAAAAAGTTATTCCTTATAAAAAAATTTGCATGGTCCAAAACCTTAAAAAGCAACCATCAGATATCAAGTTGTATCAGTTATCTACGAGGTTTAACCAAAAATGTAATTGTTGCTTAAGAGTAAAGTACCTGTATATTTGCTTATATAAAAAATTGTTATAAAGAAAAGATGTTTGGATTTAAAAAATACTTTTATATGTTCAATTTCGTTATTTACAAAAAAATATTTTGAATTGTTTTCTTTCTGCAATAATGGTGAAAATATAGGTTTCGAAATTTTACTACATTTTATGATTATAAATGTTATAGGACAATTCAAATAAACTTTTAGATGTATTGTTATTAAAACAGAAAGAATGTACAATGCAATAATGTACAAACTTAAATTTTCTTGATTTTGGCAGAAAAATATATATATATATATATATATATATATATATATATATATATATATATATATATATATATATATATATACAGGGTGATTCACGGTCGATGGTAGGTTAGACGTTTATGGAAAACGGAACATAGAATTTTTCTGAAAATTTGGCATCTTACATTTTCTTATCTGTTCTATCGATCTAAAATATTTTTAGCATTGCGACGTTGCCGCTTTTATCAAAATGTCCTAGAAACTTTATTTTTTTAAATGGAACACCCCTATATTAACAAGTTTTTTATTCGCCCTTTTATTATAATACTTTTTTGTTAATATTGTCCTATACCTATCTCTATCGGTTTTTGAGATAAAAAATAATTTGTGTTAAATATGGTCCAAAACATGGCCCTAATTAAACTTAAGTAAATTAGTGCTCTCAATTCATGAAAAGTTGATGTTTTTGTGATAGTTTAGACAGACACGATGTATTTAATTTACACCGAGAAATCGACTCCATATCATACAGGGCGTGCTAAAGTTACTATTATTTCCGTTATTCTTAAAAGGGATCAAAAGATCATTTTTTCAAATAAAACCTCCTGTATATTACTCAAAAAAATTAAAGATGAAGAAGAACGCTTTAATGGAAATATCAAGCTTATGACAGTTTGGTGACTTTTATAAGAAACTTATAGACAGTTATTGACAGTCTTTAAAATAATCTTCCAAAATGAAACGTGATAAAAAAATGGGGTTTCAAGAAAAATTTGAACTAAATGTTTTCTGTATTTTTAAGAAGAATAAAATTAGCTTTTTTATTTATGATGACACACTCAATGCTCAGAGATATCTCAAAATACTAAGGAAGACTGTTACCGGTTTTGCCGATAATTTGTCTTTAGAGAAATATAGGAATTCGTGGTTTCAACTGGACGGATCGCCAGGAAGCCACTCATTGTACCCAGGAAGTTTCCAGGGAACTTTACGAAATGTTTGACGATCGTTGGTTTAGGCGTTTGGGGCCATGGTATATATTTAGGAAAGCATCAGTAGTCTCATTTTGAATTTAAAATTGTATTTAAAGCATAAAATAAAGGTGTTTTCATCCCTTCCGAGTCGATTCTGCATATTTAAATTCTGATATTCCAAAAAAAATGCACAACTTTTTTATGACGCTGCCTGTTGTTTGTTACCCTTAATAACTTTATGAAAAAATCCACAATAAAGGTTTTTATAAAAAAATGTGCCATAAGTCAAATACGTTAAGTTTCCCTGTAAAATCATCATTTGTTTTCAAAGGAAAACTTAATTTTTTTCTCTCATGACACAAAAATTTCATGCATGCATATGGCTAAATATTTTTATTTTTTTAAATGTTGTCCTGTTATTAATAAATGTTTTAGGTAAATAAAAAATAAATATTTTTAAAAACTGAAAATACTTTTTTGTAATTTCTCTTGGTCACTTTTATTAAAATTCTTTTAACGCAAGTCTATTAGTTGTGGAAATATAGCCGACGTCTTTTATTAATTTGGAAACAGGTCCTTTTTTGGAGTAACTGTGTATGTAAATCCAAAAACAAATATTTTACTATAAAGTTAAAAAAAGCTTCCCATTTGGTAAGAACTTTCGAAGACTTGCTGTATAATAATTAATTTAAATTAAATAAAAACTATAAGAATACTTTCTAGGGTAAATTTGGAACCAAAAATAACAAGCTATGTAAAAAATAATCAGACAAATTCCACGGAGTACCACGACCTAATTGAACACAGGGATCAATATTTAAACTTCTACACAATATTCATAATTGTAGCAATGGTTGTGTCAATTCTTAGGTCGTATTCTACATTTTATGTTTGTTTAAACGCTGCCAAAACTCTACATGATACTATGGTTCAGGCTATCTTACATGCTTGTATGTACTTTTACGATAACCACTTCATTGGTAATATTATAAACAGATTGTCCAAGGATTTTTATGTGATAGATGAATATATGCCGTTTTTAGTATTTGACTTTTTCAGGGTAAGTGTCACAAAATGTTTTTCCTAATGGTTGTTTTTTTTAAAGCAGCAAAATATATTTAATGTCAAAGATTTCAGAATATCCTAAAAAAGATTAAAATTTTAAAACCCTAATAATAGTAAATTTTTATTTTTATTATTTTTATTCCATTTATCTTGACAACGGTGGCAGATTTGCCACCAAAACGTCGATTATTAATTATCTTTTTACTTGTTTAATTTTTTTTTTTTTTGGTTTTTAGTACTTTTAATTTTATTTTGGCGTGTACCCCAATAAATACCATACATAAAATGAATCCGCCAAACTAGAAACCATATTTTCAATCAAACTAGAAACAAGCTTTAAAATGTCTTTTTTAATTTTAGTGCGACCATTTTTGGCAAAATACAGCTACTTGCAAATCCTCATAAAGTTTGTTTTTTTCTATCCTTTAATTTTTTCCACTAGTGTATGTTAGTAATAATTAGCTTTGTTAAAAGTTCACAAGTATATGGGGTAAGAAAAAAATCCCTTAATACCAAATAATCCTTGTACAATTAATTAATTATTAATAAAACAAAATAGTAAATAAATATGATATTCAAAACTAAAAGGTTTTTCCTAAATACCAAAGTCTTCTATTCAAATTATATTTTTTTCCAGTTTGATTTACCAACCAATAATACATATTTTTATAATAATTTTTTTAAGTACCTTTAACAAGTATTGGCATCAATTGGTGTTGATTTTTAGTAATACTAATATTTATATCAAATGTTTTTATGCAAAACAAATAAAAATAAAAATCTTAATAGGAGGCATGACTTTGTATTTAAGCATAACTTTTGATTCTAAATAACTTTAAAAACTTTGAAACATATTGCTATATTTTTTAAAATAAAGGTACTTTACTGTTAAGCAGATTTTAGTTTTTTACTTATTCCTGTTTTTTAGTGAAATATCTGCATTTAAGCTATTTTTTAGCTTATTTTTAGTTTTCTTGGGGTAATAGTCTTGGTTGCATCGGTGAATATGCTGTTTTTTGTACCTGCAGTACTTTTAGTAGTAGCACTTTATTTTATTCAAAGATTGTACATTTCAACCGGAAGAAGTCTTAGGAGGTTGGAGGCAGCCAGTAAGAATATTATTATTATTATTATTTTTTAAATAATAGCTTTGTTCGCGGGTTCGATTCTGAACCGGTTCTAGGACTATTCGCATGCGCAGTGAAAAAATCAGCGTTCGCGGTTAGTAAAATCCTGAATTTTTAGTAACAGTTCTGTGTTCGTGGGTTACAATGGAATAAGTTCGTTAATGGTTCCTAACCTGATTAGCAGTCCTCGAATTTTTGTTGGAACTAAAAGTTCAGTTCGGAATTTCATGCGCATTGTCGACATGGTCAGCTGTTTTCTGTTTTTGTGGTACAGAAATAAACCGTTGTATTACAGTTTATTTGTTTTTGTCACTTTCATTGCGGGTTAATATACCTGTTTAATATTTTTTTATATTTTTGTGATTCTGAGCGTATATAAACAAAGGATTTTTAATTGTATTCCGTATACACTCATATGTATGCAAAAAATAAATTTAATAAAAAATAAGATTTAATTAAAAAATATAGACAATATTACAAGATTCTACCATTTCTTGTTGTTTGAATTTTATCTTTAGTAATACACTTATGTTAAAAACAAGAGGAGGCAGGGAATCCCTCGTCTTTCGCCGAGAGACCTCGAGTGGCTTTCGACAGTATAACAATTTACCTCTTTGTTTAAATAATATTTTTTTATGTAGTATCCAATTTTACCATGAAAATTCTAACCAAAAGGCTAGGTTAGAATACATCCTCAGCTGTATAGAAAATCGTTCGCGGTAAATAAAAATTCCGAACTAATAAATAACTAGACATGCGCTTTAAAACAATTCTAAACCAGTTCGGTTCTGGTTCAGAATTAGTTCATCACTAGACCCGCGAACAAAGCTAATATTGCAAACATGTATTGTCGTGTAGGGATATCGAGTGAAAAAAGTTACTTTTTTGTTGCAAAGTTACAATTTGTTGATTTGTCAGATAAAAAATATCTTGTAATCAATGGATGCTGTTTGTATTCTGTACTGTAGAAATAAAAAGTAAATTAACTTTGCAAATTTCGGTTTTATGTAATTAAAAACTCTTCATTAATAAAAAACTCTTTTTCAGCAAGAAGTCCAGTAATAGGCCACCTTAACTCAACCTTAGAAGGACTTTCTATAGTCAGAGCCCTTCAGCAAGAAAATAAACTTAGATCGGAATTTGACAAACACCAAGATCTCTTTACATCGGCCTATTATATGAACCAAACCACCATGAGATTTTTTGCATTTTACCTTGATGTTCTGGGCAGTTGTTTTGTTATGGGTGTTTTGCTTAAGTTTTTATTATTTTCAGAAGGTATGTAGACTAAAATATAGTGTATTAAAGGGCATTTAGACGGTTATATCCGTTCAGTTTTAAATTCAGTCGAATTGCAAGTCTTCCCGATGAGTAAAAATTTAAAAATGAAATAATAATGGAAATGGAGACTGGGATCAGGGATGGAAAGATCCATTTTTGTTTTGTTTCATTCTTTACTTAATAAAGTTATTTATTTTAATTTTTTTTTTTTAAAGTACCTCTTAATGAATCACCCGTTATCTACAGTCTAAGCTTAGTCCTAAGTAGGTATAGTAGAAATAACATACAGGGTGGCCCACCATATTCGACACGGTCTGTAGTTGGATTACCATGGGGTTTTTAAAAAAGTAAATACTGAAACATTTACAGGTCGGATAATACCACAGTATAAAATTATTTTACTCTATACAGGATGTCTCAAAAATGTGTGACGTATCAAAGTTATATTTTTTAAATGGAATACCCTATATTTTATGACGGTTTACATAAAAAAATAATTCAAGTTTGTTAATAGTACCAAGTGTCTAATTTTATTCGTTTTTGTGATATTTTTTTTTTTTTTAGAATGCAGGGGTGCAATTAAATTAATTTTAGTTTAAAAATAATAAACTACTTAAACTTTTAAATTTCTTAGAAGATTAGGAAAAGTCTGCCTTATCATACGTAGGTCATATCGAGATCATAGATTATACAGGGTGATCAAAAAATAATTTCAATTTTGTAGAAAGTCAAATAGCAATATCTCTCTTATTTTAAATGGAACACCCTGTATTTTTTTACACCACATGATGACAAACCAAATGCTTTCAAATGGTGTATAGGTTTCCTATACCTATCTTTTATACTTTTTAAGTGAATTCCGTTTTGAGATATTTTTATTCCAAATGTCTATTTAAATGTAAGTAGGCTGTGATATAGCTATGCCTATTTACTAAGCCGTTATTGCAAAATGTAAATTTGTTGGAATAAAGCACAAAATTAGGAGATTTTGTATTATCTGCCACTATTTTTAAAATTCACAGAAAAAAAAATTATTAGTTACTTATAATGCTATTTCCAACAACACTTATTTCAGCTGAATGTGGTAATGATAATACTTGTGTTTTTAAACAATCCTAATAACGCCTCTATTCAGTTATGACGACATTCTGTGACCTATAACTCGTTTCTTCCATTATCCATAATCACTGTGTCAAATTTTTTAAAGCAACTATTAAGGTTATCAGATGGTTTCTCCTGGAATATTTTTCAGGATTAACTCTAGACTAAAGTAAACCATTTTTTCACATCCCACCATTATTATATCATCTTGTTATTGTAGAAGAAGGGTTTTTATTTAAAATCATTGAAATTTCTTTTAAACTGACTAAAACACTAGTAATCAATAAATGGTCGTTGTTATTTTCTTAAGAAAAATATTAATGGCTGCTATGTCACAGCCAACTTTAATTTAAATAAACATTTTTGGACTAAAAATTTGTAAAAACAGATTTTACTAAAAAGCACAAAAGATAGGTATAGGCAACCTATACACCACTTGAAAAGAGTATTTTATTTGTCATCATGTGACGTAAAAATACATGATGTTCTATTTAAAATAAGAGAGATATGGCTATTTGATTTTCTGAGAAATTGAAATTATTTTTGATCACCCTGTACAATATTTGATCTTGATTTGACCTACGTATGATATGGCAGACTTTTTCTAATCTTGTTGCACATTATAAAGTTTAAAGTGTTCAAGTAAAATCAATTTAATTTTACCTCTGCATTTTTCAAAAAATCAAATATCACAAAAAAGAATAAAATTAGACACTAAGTACTATAAAAAAACTTAAGTTATTTTTTAAAGTAGAATCTAAAACCGTCATGAAATATAGGGTGTTCCATTTAAAAAATATAACTTTGATACGTCACACTTTTTTGAGACACCCTGTATAGACTAAAATAATTTTATACTGTGGTTTTATCCGACCTGTATATGTTCCAGTATTTACTTTTTTAAATCTCATGGTTATCCAGCTACAGACCGTGTCGAATATGGTGGGCCACCCTGTATATTGGTTAATATTGTTGGTAGTTACCATTAACACAAAACAATGTTTTAGGTGTTCAAGCAGGAGATGTTGGTCTAGCTATATCACAGGCCATGGGTTTATCAGGCATACTTCAATATGCTATTAAACAAATCGCTGAAGTCGAAAATGTTATGACGTCAGTAGAAAGAGTTTTGGAATATTCGGTGGCTGAACCTGAAAAGAAATCTGGCAACGTGTTAACGAACTGGCCTGTTAGAGGAGAATTAAAGTTTAGTAATGTATCGTTAACTTACAAAACAGATACTCATTGTGTCCTAAAAAACATCAACTTGGAGGTAGAAGGAGGAAAGAAAATTGGAATCGTTGGAAGGACAGGTGCAGGAAAATCTTCCATTATATCAGCTCTCTTTAGACTATATAACTATGATGGCCAAATTTCCATTGATAACGAAGACATAAGCTCTCTTTCATTAGATTTTCTTAGATCCCATATAGCTATAATTCCACAAGATCCAGTTTTGTTTTCTGGAACAATTCGTACAAATATTGATCCGTATCAAAAACACTCCGATGAGGAAATTTGGAAAACTCTAGAAATGGTTCACATGAAACATTTAGTTTACGATTTAAATCAATCCATAAAACATTCTGCTTTAGTTTTTAGCTCTGGACAGAAGCAGTTACTTTGCTTAGCTAGAACAATTATCCAGGGAAACAAAATAGTAGTTTTAGATGAAGCAACGGCTAATCTTGATCCAGAAACTGATTTGTTGCTTCAGAAGACTATACAAAGCAGTTTTAAAAACTGTACTATGATAATTATTGCACATAAATTGCACTCCGTGATGTTGTGTGACAAGGTTGTAGTTTTAGAAGACGGTAAGGTAGTGGAATACAATGAACCTAAGAGTTTAATAAGGAACAAGCGTGGAATATTCTATAAAATGATTGGAGAAGAAAATTTTGACACTTTTGTAAGACTAACACAAATTTGAATTGAATAAAAATATAAAACATTAATTTAATTTCTTACACTTTTTATATTTTTCCATTAAGGTACTTTGGGTAAATAGAGATTCATAAACTTGGCACCATTATTGCGCTTCTGAAAGTTGTTAGGAAATAATCCTATAAGTTTATTTCTTAAGCTAAAATTTATAAAAATTACTAAAAAAGAGCAGTAGAACCCTTGTACCTCTTCGGTAGAAGGGACGAAAAAAAAACATGCAGTTTTTCATAAACAAAATGTTTTAAAATGTCCGTAAAATTCAAATATTTAAAAATATATAGGTTGTTTCGTTAAAAAAAGACAACTGCAGTCGCGTGCGGAAAAGTGGCACTTTCAGCACTAGTTGGGAAATATGCTATTAACTAAAATAATGATCTGTATTTTGTCAAATACCTACGCCAACAGACATTAATTGCGCGTAAAAGTGTCAGAAATATCTAAAATATCAGAAAAGTTGTCAAGTTCGCAAACTGGTGATTTTTTGCAAATGTTGCAAGGGTTATTTTTTGTTTTATTCCACCAAAGGAAAGTTTAATTTTTCTCCAAAGGAATGACAGTAAAAATCTGAAAAGTGAAACTTTTAAACTTTTAGAAAGTCGGAAATGTCAAAATACTTGGTTTTAAATAAATACTTTTTACATATTGGTCTAAAATCCG